>OVBB01000282.1:218-30821 GCA_900406415.1 Isatis lusitanica
ATGGGAAATGTCTGGCTCTTGTCCCGTTAATAACTGGGATGGGGAATATCTATGGTCACTTGATGGCCTGATGCAAATTAGTTCGGCAGCGTGTAAGACCGCATGTCCCCAAGCGGATACATGAAGCTTTGACCTCATGAGTAATGATCTAGCAATCAGCTGTATGCGTTTTATAAATGACTCGGCCAAGTCGTTTTGTGTATGTACATGTGCCACAGAGTATTCAACACTTACCCCATGGACATACAGTAGTCATTAAACGCTTGGGAAGTGAATTCACCAGCATTATCCATTCGTATGGTCTTTAAAGGAAAGTCTGGAAAGTGAGCTCTTAGGCGTATTATCTGAGCAAGGAGTCTCGCAAATGCCATATTCTGTGATGACAATAAGCATACATGTGACCATCTTGTAGATGCGTCAATGAGGACCATAAAATATCGGAATGTCCCACAAGTTGGGTGTATTGATCCACATATGTCTCCTTGAATTCTTTCCAGGAAATTTATTGTTTCCTTAGTCACTTTCACTGGTGATGGCCTTACAATGAGTTTCCCTAGTGAACATGAGGCACAAGTAAGATTTTTCGGGATAAGTCTCCTTTCTTTCAAGGCGTGTCCATAAGTATTGACTATTAATTTCACATCATATTTGACCCGGGATGTCCCAGCCGGTCGTGCCATTGGGTAAACCTATCCGTGAACTCTTTATATACAGTAGCATTGGCCTCAATCATATTGACCTTAAAAACCTTAAATTATTCATTAAATAAAGCCAAATAAATCCATTGACATAAATCCATAATGGAAAGCAAAACATGAATGCAACAAAATTTTAATGCCTATTTTAAAAAATCTGATGTTTCCATGAGATCATCTTTTTCGTAATCCATAGGATTATCTCGTTCATGATCTAAGTCGCCATCCTTATCATGCTGGATAATGTGGGCCTCGAGATTCTTCCCTTTAACACTCTCTTGATAAAGTTCCACAAGTTATTTTGCTTATATGTTGCCATGAAAAATATCTTTTCACTCGCAATGTTGTTACTTGGAAGGCACGCTTGGGTATATGTCACCTGAGCTCTCAGGAACTGGAAAGGCAAGTACAAGATCAGATGTATTTGCACTCGGAGTGATAATGCTAGAGATTTCTTGCGGACGAAAACCGATATTGCCAAGAGCATCGCAAAGCGAGATGGTATAACTTTATGGAGTTTGTACACTTTTCCTTCGCTACCTTTTATCTCAAAGCCTTCTGGTTGTGTGACATAGACAGTTTCTTTTAATTCTCCATGTAGAAAGGCTGTCTTAACATCGAGATAATGTATGTCCCAACCGTTTGAAGCAGCCAGATTGAGTAAAAGGCGGATCGTCTCAATTCGAGCTACTGGCGCAAAGACTTCTTCAAAGTTCATTCCATATTGCTGTACGTACCCTTTTGCTACCAACCGTGCTTTGTATTTGTTTATGCTACCATCTGAGTTCTTTTTGAGTTTGAATACCCACTTGAGTCCAATAGCTTTGAATCCCCTCGGCAAATCCGTAAGACTCCACGTACCATTCTTTTCGATGGAATGTATCTCGTCTTCACAAGCAAATGTCCATTCTTTCGAGTCTTTTGCTTCCCAAAAATTCTTTGGCTCGTCATTCAAACTCAAGAGAAGTGTTTCTCCTTCTTCAAGCGCAAACAACACATAATCATTGAGATATGCTGGTTTGACACTCTGTCTCTGCGAACGTCTCAAAACAGGGGAAGATTGATCACCGCTTTCTCCTGCTCCAACTTGATCAGTATCTTCCTCAAGTTGACTCTCGTTGGTATTATGAACCCCAGTTTCATCGACCGCTTGATCTTGTATGGATGTTTCTCTTCCTTCCTCAATGCCATGATTACCAAATTCTCCCAAAGCGAGGATGAAATTCCTGTTGCTATCTTGCTCTGGGTTGGCATAACTCCAATTCCATCCATTTGTCTCATCAAAAACAACATCTCTGCTCACCACTATCCTCCGTGTTTGTGGATCTAACAAACGATAGGCTTTAAAACCCGGTTCTGTTCCCAAATGAACAAGCATACACGATCGATCCTCAAGCTTCTTTAGATGTGGTTTGTCAACCTTTGCGTATCTGATACAACCAAATACTCGGTGGTGCTCAATGTTTGGTTTCTTGTTCCTTAACGCCTCGTATGGAGTTATATTCTTGAAAGACCTTGTGGCTGTTCGATTAAGAAGGTATGTGGAGTGTCTTATTGCTTTTCCCCACAAATAATTTGGAACGCGCATGTGCTTCATGATGCTCCTTGTCATCTCCATCAGGGTTTTGTTCCTTCTTTCTACCACTCCGTTCTATTGTGGAGTGTATGGTGCAGTGAGATGGCGTTTTATTCCATCTTTATCACAAAACTAGTTAAACTCTTCCGAAACAAACTCTCCTCCGCGATCTGTTGGGAAAGTTTTGATTCTTTCAGCGTGCTCCTTTTCTACCAAGTTTGTGAACTTGACAAATTTCTCAAATGCACTACCTTTCTCATTTCCACATGTATTGAGAGTGATCATCTATGAGAACTTAGATGTATTTGTTCCCTGCTGCCGTACTCGGTGTTATGGGACCAAAAAGACCACCGTGTATGAGCTCGAGGATAGTGTCAGCACGATACGTAGTTGCTTGTGGAAAGACTTGTCGAGTCTGCTTTCCGAGCAAGCAAGAGCCACATATCTCTTTCTCCAGAGTAACTCGAGGAACTCCTTGTACAAGTTGATGTTGCAACATCGATTTCATTGTCTCGAAATTGATGTGTCACATTCGGGCATGCAACCTGCTGGATTCGCTTATGGTGCTGAGGTGTAAGCATGCTGTGTTAGTGATTCCCAATTGTACCTTGTATAAACGGTTTCAGGATCTCTCTGCTTCCACGATTAAGTTGCCATCTTTATCTTGCATCGTGAGCTTTATTCCCTTCATTCGTATGTTGCAACCTGATTCAGTAGCTTGCCCAAGACTAATGATGTTACTCTTTAGATCGGGGATGTAGTATACGTCGGTCATGATTCTTGGCTCACCGTTCAGATCATAAAGAGAAATAGATCCTTTTCCTGTTATGGTGACACGAGAATCATCTACAAAGCAAACCTTGCCTGTTATCGTCTTATCAATACTGGTGAAGTATCTACGATCACCCGTCATGTGGTTACTAGCACCATTATCCAAGTACCAGATGTGTTCGTCGCTACTGTTGGTCTTATACGAACTTGGAATGACTTTCTTTTCATTCAAGAACAAGATCTCATTTAGCATCAACTCGTCTGCTGTATGTGTATCATCTTTGTTGTGTTCTTGTGTCTCTTGGAGTTTAAGTAGACGGTTGGGGCAGTCATATGCGTAATGTCCAAGCTTATCACAACGGAAACACGTGATCCTTCAAGTATCTACGTTAGACCTTCCACGTCCTCTGCCTCTTCCACGACCTCTACCGCAACCACGAGACTCTCCATTGGATTCACGAGATTGATAGTTTTCCGTGTTCGTATACATCAATTAGCTCTGATCCTCTTCCATCTCTTCTTCCTTGAAGACACGTTCTTCGTATGCTTTAAGTCATCCAATGATGTCTTCGTATGCTTTAAGTCATCCAATGATGTCTTCAAAGCTCGTGTGATTAAGGTCTAAAACTTGCTCCAAAGCAGCCATGATATGGGTGTACTTCTTGCGGGGAAGACACTTGAGGAACTTCTTAACCAGTTTTGTCTCTTCAATAGTTACTCCGAGAGCATCTGACTTTGAGGAGATCCCAGACAATTTTCCCACAAAGTCATCGATCGGCTAGAAATCTTTCATCTTGAGACGATTGAATTCAGCCATTAGGGTTTGGAGTCGAGCTTCCGTAACTCTCTCTGCTCCAACATGTCTTGCCTTTACTGCTTCCCAAACCTTCTTTGCTGTATTAAGTTCTCCCACCTGAAGAACTAACGCCTCAGGAATAGATTGGAACAGTAGAGCCATGGATAAATCGTTCTTCTCGGTCTCTGTAGCCTCTGTATCTGCTTCTACTTCAATAGCCTCCCACACTTTATGGACCTTAAGATATCTTTGATTCTGATGGCCCACACAATGTAGTTTGTGGTGTTGAGCATTGGACAAGTAATAAAAGGTCCTCCACCTTCCTTTTGCTTCACGGTTGTAAGTGTGGTATCTCCCATGGTGAAAGATTACAACGCCTCCAACAAGTTCTTATCCTAAGCTTTGATACCAATTATAGTTTTATGAACCAAGATCCATGAACTCAAACTCAATAATAAAGAATATCTCTCTTTATTAGCTTTAGAAAACTTACTCAAAAACTAAAGTTTCTCAAACTTGTAATCTAGGTTAAGTGATACCACAACCTTGGTATCTACTTATATACTAAACACAAGGTATATTTCCTATTCTCTTAATGTTAAGATAACTCCTTAAACATTATCTCTAATGGAAATATTCCTTTTATTGTATCTAGATAACTCCTATATACAATTTTCTATTCTTATCTCTTTTAGGAAGTTAACTTCAAGCTTAGGTCACGAGATGGTACTGACTGATTGGGTGCTAGAGTGTTGGGAGAACGGATATATAATGCAGGTTCTTGATCATAAGATAGGGCAATAATATATTGAGAAGCAAGTGGCACTTGTCCTGAAACTAGGCTTACTCTGTTCGCATCCCGTAGCGGCATGATACACATGTTTTAAACCTTATTTCCCACTGCAACTGCACAGCAAACGAAGTAGTATTCAGGGGTCGAATCCCACAAGGACCAAGTTCACACTTTGATTTAATAAGCTAAACTAAGAGCTAAAATAATTCGAATCAGGTTTAGTTTCGTGAATAGCATGAGATGAATTAAAATCGGTTGAAAACAATAATCAGAAAGTGTTAGGTCAAGGCAATTCGCAGGTAATTCAGAGCAACGGACCAAACAACTATTCAATAATTAAGCACAAGTCTAGAACTCAAACATAAAGATAATATCAATCCACTCTCGTGGCATCAATAACTTTTTCTAGCAACCTAAAATCCTAACTCTCGTTGGTATTAGAAAATCGCAGACAAGCATTATAGATCAGGTTTGATTTGTTCACAATTCTCTTACACATCTACTCTCGCAGGCATATAATGAATTGCTCACCAATGTTTCTTCTAGCAACCTAGCAACTCTCGCTGTCGAGATTTAACATAATATTGAGGAATAGTTTAGCCAAATCGACTCAAGCAATAAGATCAACAGAGACGAAGACATTAAATTTATAAACCTATTTGTGTTTAATCCTTAGCTCATGAATTCCTTTGAAAACCTTAACCTAAGTAAGAGATCTACTCAGACATAAGTAAAGAAGAAAGAAACAAAGCAATAGAATAAAAATACTGCATCAATATTAAAAATAGAAGTATTAGGGTTCAGAAATCTTCTCAGAATGTAGTAGAGATCGTCTCCCTTACAAGTAGAAAACTCTAAGATGTGTTTAAGCTAAAAGCAAAAGTAAAGATAATAAAAGCCTAAAACTAAGAGGAGTATTTATAATCGGATGATCTTCGGTGGCTGCCTCCTCTCTTTTCGTGATAAGGATTAGGTTAGATTGACCTTCCTTATTTTTCTCCTGGAGGCGCGAGCGGGTGCTCGCTGGTGGCCGAAATCGGGAGCGGTTGCTCGCCGATTGGAGTTGGTAGTTCTTCGTGAGATTTGTCTTCTTTTCTCCAATTCTGGTTCATTTCTGCTCTTAAGGCTTCAACTGCTCCAAACTCTAATGTCAGCTCCATAGCTACCTAAAATCACCTGAAAGCTACTCAAAAACTCTAGAAAACTATGAGATGCTTAGGTTATTATGGGTCAAAATCATATCATATCAATTCCCCCAGACTTGGATCTTTGTTTGTCCTCAAACAAAACTAAAATCAAGACATAGAGAAATCGGTAGAAATTCACAAAATCTCAGAAACCATGAATAGACCAATATCTGCAGACCACATACTTTAGAATAAGAGATACACATTCTTACCGAAAACCTCTCCAACAAAGTTCGCTTGGCTCAAAACCGTATTGCTTACAACCCCCGAAAGATCTAAGTTCAAGACAATAGACTCTCTGCATTCAGTTAGAGGTGGTGTGAGCTTAGAAAAATGATGTTTGGTAAAAACGAGGCTATCATTTAATGGTGGAGCTTTAGAGTGTTAGGGTTACTGTATTCCAGAGAGTGCAGGATATCACACAAAACGGCAAGGTAGAATAGACTCATTGATGTCCACAACCTCTAATTCACTCTTCTCCTCTTGTAAGGTCAGCTCTTCAACTTGGTTCATTTCCTCGCTTTCTCTCTACTAGCTCATGCTTCAGGACACACTTTTGAGATACTAACTCGCCACCCCTTATCCATGAGCTACTAGCTCTTATATATATATATATATTTTATTTTTTTTGGTATAATCGAGAATTATTTAGGATAGGGGGCTCCGCAATGCGAGTGTCCTTAGGCTAGACGCGATTCTTTTATCCTCGAACCCCAGCAGGTTTCGAGCATGTGCTCGCATCAACAAAAATTTGCCCCTTCTTACTACAACGAATTTTTCAGCAAGAGTGAATCAGAAGTTGCGTCAGTCCTTTTCTCCCGATCTTTTTACACATATTTGCATGTATGAGAAAGAAAAATACAAGTGCAAGTGGGTTGAAAGGAGGTTAGGGTCTAGGTGGGGTACTAACTAATAGTTAGCTATTCAGGATCAGCAAGAGTGGCAAAGGAATAAGATGTCCGGAATATATGATGTAACACGTTTTCTTATCCTAATGCTCATAACAAGAAGAATTAAAGTCCAAATTACGTCCAGATAAGATAGAGTCTAAAGCTATCCTATAAAACCTTTAAGGGATTGAAGTTTTCTGGCCTGAGGGAGAATCTGAATGTGAAGAAGCCTCAAAACGTCTTTGTATTCTAAATTATGCAGCAATGTTCACTAGAAAGCAGGTCAAATTCATAAATGGCTAAAAAGCTCATCATAGATTTTGGTCCTAATCTCCACAAGTGTTGATTTGACCCATATAACAGACTAACTCAAAATAAATAAAAGTCAAAAACAAGAAACAAAGTGCAGACTCGATACGAACCTCCTCCAGACTTACTTCACACCGTCTCGGTGGGAAAATAAACCAGAGGAGGGAAAGAAAATAAGAAAATAAAAGAAAGAAAAATAGATAAGATGAAAAGATAGAGAGGGATACGAGTCTGATGCGAGCGGGTGCTCGGGGCTAGCGAGCAGGTGCTTCCTCGGGACTCACGCTCCAAGCTCGGCCGGTGCGGCGGCGGCGGCGCGGGTGTCTCTCGGATGGGCTCGTCGCTACTGTTTCAGAATGGTGACAACAACAGCTGGAGAGGTGGTGAAGAATCCGCTGCATCAGGGTGTTCTTCTTCCTTTGCGAGGTGATCATCCATCGACGAAACTCGGCAGTATCAGGATCATCAAAGATGGGGGGCAGATTGTAGTCGCTGGCGCTGGCCGAGTGTGGTGTGGCTGTGAATGGTGGATCTGCCATGTGTACATCCTCCTGGTAAGATGGTGGTGCGTGAGAGGAGCTAGCGAAGTCGCCATGGATGGGCTGATCAGGTGCTCCCTCGAGTAGGAGAGCCTCATGAGAAAAGCTCAGATCAAAAACATGCTCAAGACGAGTGAGAGTCGGAGACAGTAGAGGAATCTGCTGCGGAAGACCGTTTATGATGCGGTAATGGTAGAAAAAGCGGTCAACATCGACAGCTGTGAGGATGCGGGAATGAATGAGGTGCTGGATGTTCATCTTCTCAACCACGGCAATGTGCTCATCAAAGACCATCTCGAGCTTCACCAATTTTAAGAGAGTGGTGAGGAGAGTGCCAATGCGTTTCGTCTTTACACCGGTCATGTCCTTAAGGGAGCATAGCATTTCTGCGAATCGCATCCCCATGTTGCTTCGATAGGTGGTTGCAGCAGGTGCTCTGAGGAGGAGAGTATGCGCTCCCGAAGAATCGACAAGCAAGGGACTGCAAGCGATGTATAAAACAAGCAGCTCGTCCATGTGCACTTTATTTCCCTCGCCCCTATTGAAGAACAAGTTGCTGATGATCCGGGTGAAGATGCAAAGAGCTGGATGTCGGATGCTAGATTGTGTGGCCGAGTTGGAGACGTATCTCCCATGTGCAATGGTGTGCCAAAAGGGATCTGCCACCTTGAACCGCTTAGGGAAAGAGAGCTCCAAGACTTCATTGCTGAAGCCGTAGACTGAGTTCAAACGCACCATGGGTACACTGAAACGGTGACCGCCGGCTTTGAAGGAGAGAGTAGCATCTTGAAGAGTTTTGTTCGCCGGATCCTTGTGAGTGATCTTGATGGTGGCGAGGCATTGGCGGACGAGATCGGGAAAGAGGACTTGGTTCTCAAGGGCGAGACCGAAGGTGTCAGATTTTCTGAGCAGCATCATCACTTGGTCCTTGAGACCAAGAAGCTCAAGTGTATCGAATCAGAGGAGGCGAGTGGGAAGGAATTTGATCTTCAGCATCCTGTTGTAGTGAGCCGCATCTCGCTGGTCCCAGTGATCCTCAGATTCGAGTGGAAGAGTGTCATCGGGAAGCTCGAAGGGTGTGCTCTCTGGTCGAGGCCAAGGGTAAAGGAGCTTGCTCGGAATCGGTGGTTGAGCTTGTGCCGTTGCCTTCCCTTTGTGGCTTGAGTAATGCTGCTTAGGAGCCATGAGTGCCTGCGAAAACCGAACATTAAGCAGCGTGAGGGCAAGAAACGAATGGCGCAACAGCCCTATTCCAATTGATAAAACGAAAGTCCTCGGCAAACATAGGTGCCAAACAACCAGCGAACAAGATTAGCAAACACCCTAAAAAAGATAGTGGAGCGTCATTACAAGTTCAGAATCCGCCATTATTGGTGAGGTGAAGTTTTCAAAACTATGCATGTCAATTAAATTCAGCAATCACAGGCGGATCTAACTAAAATCAGGTTCAAAACGGGACCACACATAACCGCTATTCAAAAGAGACCAATGATTGCCCTAATTTGCTAGTCTCCACGACCTTGATGAACCGAAAAGAGAGGGTTTTGGAACGTTACCTTGTTCGGATGGTGAAAATGAGAATAGAATCGAGATTAGAGCGAGTAAGTACACAAAATCGAGTCAAAGATGTTCGAAATCGGTGCTGTTTTGAAAAATCTGGAGAAAAGCTTGGAGAGAGTTTTTGGGAGAAACCATCGAGGGAGAGAGGAAGAAGAAGAAGAAAAAAAAAGGAAAAAGGAAAAAGGGAGAGAAAAAGGAAAAAAAAAAAAAGGAAGAAAAGGAAATAAATAGGGAGAGGGAGAAAGGCGGCCAGGGTTTTGAAAAGTCGGTGGGCTTGAAAAATCGCGGGCTTTAGAATCATGGGGTTGTTTTAAAACATCAAAATCCCGGGAAACTTACCTGGCTGAGCAGGTGCTCACAGAACTGAAGCAGGTGCTCTGAATGAATTCCCCAAATTTCCGATTTCAGCTGATTCCTTTTTCCTCGGTCCTCTTGGCTATCTGATTCTGAAATCCCTCCTACGGATCCCCCTTTTTTTCTGAAACAAAGAAAAACAAAACCAAAAATCATAGGCGAGATGCCTTCCTAAAGCTCATGTAACTACAACATGCGCATTTCTGAAGCTGGCTTGATGTCATAGTTGAGTAACTTGACTGCCCAAGCGGCTTTGAATTCGAGCTCAACGGGGAGATGACAAGCCTTGCCGTAGATGAGATGGAAGGGAGTTGTTCTGAGTGGTGTTTTGTAGGCGGTTCTGTAAGACCATAAAGCATCGTCAAGCTTAGAAACCCAGTCCTTACGATTTGTTCCCACGGTTTTCTACAACATGTTTTTGATCTCACGATTGGATACTTCAACTTGACCACTAGTCTGCGGATGATAAGGAGTAGCGACCTTATGCTTGACATCATTCTTGCGCAACAGAGTCTCGAAGATTTTGTTGATGAAGTGAGACCCTCCATCACTAATAACAACTCGCGGAACACAAAACCTAGGGAAAATGACGGACTTAAACATCTTGATCACCACATGTGTGTTGTTAGTGGGACTTGCAAGAGCTTCAACCCACTTAGACACATAGTCAACAGCCACAAGTATATACTCGTTTCCAAAGGAAGAAGGAAAAGAACCCATAAAATCGATGCCCCATACATCAAAGACCTCCACCTCTAGAATGAAGTTCTGCGGCATCTCATTGTGCTTACTGATGTTGCCCTGTCGTTGGCATGAATTGCACCTGGAAACAAAACGCTGAGCATCCTTGAACATCGTTGGCCACCAATATCCTGCTTGTAGTACCTTGGAGACCGTTTTGAAGGTGGCGAAGTAACCAGCATAGGAGGAGCCATGGCAGTGAAACAAAAATTTCCGGGATCTCCTCTTCAGTTACACATCTCCGAAAAACTCCATCTGAGCAGTTTTTGTAGAGATAAGGTTCATCCCGGAAGTAATGACGGATGTCCTTAAGGAATTTCTTCCTTTTGTACCCCACAAAGTTGCGCGGTTATAGATAAGCAGCCAGGTAATTTGCAATCTTTCCAAACCATGGCAAGGAGCTACGCTCGGCTTGTTTGACTTGCTCGCAAAAATCTGTCCGAGCAGGTGCTCGCTGGGTTGGAGCACTTGCTTCCTCGATCTGGAAAATTCCTACCGAAAAGATCTGCTCTTCAGGGAGACTATCATCAAGAGGGAGTTGTTCATCAATTCGCATTCTAGACAAGTGGTCAGCAGCTCCATTTTCTATCCCCTTCTTGTCTTTAATCTCGAGATCGAATTCTTGAAGGAGTAGGATCCAACGGAGGAGTCGAGGCTTAGCATCTTTCTTTGTTAGTAAATACTTGAGTGCCGCATGATCAGTATGCACGATGACCTTGGAACCGACGAGATAAGATCGGAACTTTTCGAAAGCAAAAACCACATCTACAAGTTCCTTCTCGGTTGTGGTATACTTGCATTGAGCCTCATCCAGAGTGCGGCTGGCGTAGTAAATGACATGAAGCTTCTTGTCTTTCCTCTGGCCGAGAACTGCACCGACGGCATAATCACTAGCATCTGTCATCACTTCGAAAGGTAGGCTCTAATCCGGTGGTTGCACAATGGGTGCACTGATGAGGGCTCTTTTGATCGTGTGGAAAGCTTCGAGGCATGAATTATCGAACTCGAACTTCACTTCCTTACAGAGCAGGCGCGTGAGAGGCCTAGCAATTTTGGAGAAATCTTTGATGAAGCGCCTGTAGAAACCGGCATGTCCTAAGAAGCTGCGGATTCCTTTGACTATTGTAGGTGGCTGCAAGTTCATCATGACTTCAATCTTAGCTTTGTCAACCTCAATGCCATCCTTGGATATACGATGTCCCAGTACAATGCCATTCCTGACCATGAAGTGGCACTTCTCCCAGTTCAGAACAAGATGATTATCCTCACATCGCTTAAGTATCCTGCATAGATTAGACAAACAGTCAGAGAAAGAGTCTCCATACACCGAGAAGTCGTCCATGAACACCTCCATGATGTCTTCGATTAGGTCAGTGAAGATGGACATCATGCATCGCTGGAAGGTTGATGGGGTATTACACAAGCCGAATGGCATGCGCCGGTAAGCGAATGTGCCATAGGGACAAGTGAATGTCGTTATCTCCTGATCATCCGGGTGAATAGGAATCTGAAAGAAACCTGAATAACCGTCTAAGAAGCAATAGGGTGGTTAGCGAGTCTTTTAAGCATCTGATCAATAAAAGGCAGAGGGAAATGATCCTTGGGAGTTGCGGGATTAAGCTTGCGATAATCTATGCACATCCTATGGACGGTCACAGTCTTAGTTGGTATCAGTTCATCCATATCGTTTTTAATCACAGTAATTCCACCCTTCTTAGGGACTACATGAACAGGACTAACCCAAGTACTATCAGAAATAGCAAAAATTACCCCAGCTTCTGAAAGTTTCATTATCTCATTCATTACAACATCTTTTAGATTCGGGTTTAACCTCCTCTGATGTTCTACAAAACTCATCGATTCATCCTTTAGATGTATCCTATGCATGCAAAGATCATGCGAGATTCCAGGAATGTCCGCAAGTGAGTAACCTATTGCCTTTCTATACTTTCTAAGTTCACATAGGAGCAAGGCCACTTCTACATTGTTCAAATCGGCATTTACAATCACATGGTATGTGGAGTTTGTTCCAAGGAATGCATACCTGAGCCCTGCTGGGAGGGTTTTGAGTTCAAGTTTCGAAGCTTTCAGTTCGTTCCAAGGGCTATCTATCGGATCAAGAGGAGGAGCAGGTGCTCGAGAGATCTGAGCGGGTGCTCCAACTGTTTCTTCCGATTCATGCTCATCGTCTAGACTCATGTAGGCCACCATCTGTTCCATTCTGCGGCTATAATCAAGCATCTTGGTGAAGCTGTCGGCGTCCTCATTCAAGAAACCATGCTCTCGCTCGGCTAAGGTTAAAGCCGTTTCAAGAGGATCTGGACATAGAGTCTCTTCTGCTACCTCGTCGTAAACATCATCCGTGCCTTGTCCAGTGAAGGTCTGGCTATCGAGCATGGGCTTCTTCAGCAACTTGTCCATCTCGAAAGTCATCACAATATCTCCTAGCTGGAGATCGATCACTCTATTCCTAACGTCGATAAGTGCTCCGGCTGTGCATAGGAATGGTCGGCCTAAGATGAGAGGATCTATGGGTTCTTCCTCAAGTTCCAGAACTACAAAGTCGGCAGGAATGAGAGTATCCCCAATTCGTACATGAATGTCCTCCAAAACTCCCTTGGGTAGCTTGGTCGATCTATCAACGAAGACTAAGGAGATCCGTGTGGGCTTGAACTTAGTAAAACCCAGACGCTTAGCCACCGAATAAGGCATGAGGTTTACGCTGGAACCAAGATCACACAAGGAGCAGGCGAATGTCATAGGTCCTATTTTGATAGAGAGACCAAATCTTCTAGGATCACCTCTCTTTTTCAACACATTGTTCTGCAGAACAGCACTACATTCCTTCGAAACTGCCATCACTTTCTCTTCCTCGGCGATTTTTCCTGAGACCAGAATTTTCATATACCTTTTTAGAGACAGTATCATTTGAACAGCATCTGCTAGAGGGAGTTTCACAGTCAGGTCCTTGAGCATCTCCATACATTTAGCATCCTCCAAATCCTTGCGAGATTTCTTAGGTGGTACAGGATACAGAGCCTTAGGTTTGTATACCCTTTCTGGAATCGCTGCAGAGTTCGGTGTAGAGGCGGAAGGTGTATCCTGGCCGAGCACGTGCTTTGATGAGCCATCGGGGTGCTCTGTTGTGTCATCTTCCAGAATGTCAAAAGGAGAAGATGACGTTCCAGCGTGTGCGTCGAGGTTGCTCGTGCTACCGTTTTCACGGTTACTCAGTTGATCTCAGCAGCCGCCTTCTGATGACTAGCTATTAGTTGTTGCATCATGTTCTTCAGCTCACCTTGGGAGCCGGTTGCTGAAGGAGTAGGTGGCGGGTTTAGAATAGACTGAGGCTGCGAGTTGTTGTATGGTTGCCTTGGTTGGTTACCTCCTTGAAAACGGTTTTGATTAGGGACGAATGGTCTGTTCTGACTTTGGTAGTTGTTGGAGTAACCTCTTTGGAAACCCATCTGGGGTTGATTTCCTTGTTTATGATATACTTGATCTTGAGGATTCCCACATTAGTGCTCCAGTAAGATAGATTGTGGTGAGTGTTGAAGCCATGAGTGTTGAAACCGCGGTTCTGTCCAAATCCTTGGCCGCTCACATAGTTCACTTCCATCTCATCAGAACCGGTTTCTTCCTCAAAGACTTGAGTGAGAGGTGTTGCACCATTCTCATCAACAAAGTGGACCGATTTCTGGTTCCCCTTTAACAAAAGGTTCACCTTAGCCGTGAGCTCATCAATCTTCTTGGATTCTACACTGTTGACCTTCTTCCTGTCATACTCTGGACTCTTGTTGCTGGAGCTTGCGGCAAGGTTTTCGATCAGCTCTAGAGCTCCCTCTTTCGACTTTGTGTAGAAGTCTCCATTACTAGCTGCATTAAGAGCATTTCTGTAGTCCCATTCTACTCCATCGTAGAAGGTTCTGAGCAGCTGCTCGTCGCTAAACCCATGGTGACGGCATTCACGCTTGTATTCCTTGAACCGCTCCCATGCCTTGTTAAAGGTCTCGCCAGAGAGCTGCTCGAATGAGGATATCTTGTTCCTCAAAGCTGCGGTTTTGGACTTGGTGTAGAATTTATCCAAGAAAGCTGATCTAGCGTCAGCCCAAGTCACTGAAGAGCCTGGTGGTAAAGACTTCAGCCACCGTGATGCTTTCCCCGCAAGAGAGAAGGGGAAAAGCTTGCACTTCAAGAAATCTGGAGGCACACCATTGGAGCCGGTTGTGCTATAGATCTCCTCGAAGTNCTCTCTACGTGATCCGTCGGGATCTCGGCAGGCACACCATAGAAGAGATGCTGCTTCACGTGTGCAATCATTTAAGGCTTGATCTCGTAGTCTTGCCTCTGAATGGCCGGAGTAACAATCGCGGATCGGTCCTGATAGTAGGCATGTGCTGTGTCTTTGTCTCTGAAAGCCGGTTGTTGCACGAGCTTCCACTTTTGTTGCAAACGCAGCTGCTCCATGGCTGTCTGAAGGTTCTGCAGCTGAGCTGCCATGTCGATTTTATCACCCATCTCTGTAAAGGCGGTGTCGGTTGTATCTAGTTCCAGAACAGGTGTGTTGCGTCTCTGCCTGTTCTCTCGTTCTCGTCGAGCTAGTTCGTCGTTTGTTAAGATGACTAGATCGTCGTTGTTTCCTCTCCTTGTGCTCCTGGTCATACACCTGAAACGCAGAGAAGAAGAAAAATAGAAAATGAGTTTAATAGGGTTCTTAGTCTAATGATTTAGCTGTAAACCAAAGGTAAAAATTTGGTCCCCGGCAACGTTGCCAAAAACTTGATATACATGTTTTAAACCCTAATTTCCTACTGCAAGTGCACAGCAAACGAAGTAGTATTCAGGGGTCGAATCCCACAAGGACCAAACTCACACTTTGATTTAATAAGCTAAACTAAGAGCTAAGAAAATTCGAGTCAGGTTTAATTTCGTGAATAGCAAGAGATGAATTAAAATCGGTTGAAAACAATAATAAGAAAGTGTTAGGTCAAGCAATTCGCAGGTAATTCAGAGCAACAGATCAAACAACTATTCACGCAATGATTAAGCACAAGTCTAGAACTCAAACATAAAGATAATATCAATCCACTCTCGTGGCATCAATAGTTTTGTCTAGATACCTAAAATATTAACTCTTGTTGGTTTTAGAAAATCGAAGACAAGCATTATAGATCGGGTTTGATTTGTTCACAATTCTCCTACACATCTACTCTCGCAGGTATAGAATGAATTGGTCACCAATGTTTCTTCTAGCAACCTAGCAACTCTCGCTGTCTAGATTTAACCTAATATNGTTTTGTCTAGATACCTAAAATATTAACTCTTGTTGGTTTTAGAAAATCGAAGACAAGCATTATAGATCGGGTTTGATTTGTTCACAATTCTCCTACACATCTACTCTCGCAGGTATAGAATGAATTGGTCACCAATGTTTCTTCTAGCAACCTAGCAACTCTCGCTGTCTAGATTTAACCTAATATTCAGGAATAGATTGGCCAAATCGACTCAAGCAATAAGATCAACAGAAACGAAGACATCGAATTTATAAACTTATTTGTGTTTGATCCTTAGCTCATGAATTCCTTTGAAAACCTTAACCTAACTAAAAGTACTACTCAGACATAAGTAAAGAAGAAAGAAACAAAGCAATAGAATAAAAAGACTGCATCGATATTAAAAATAGAAGTACTAGGGTTCATAAATCTTCTCAAAATGTAGTAGAGATCTTCTCCCTTACAAGTAGAAAGCTCTAAGATGTTTTTAAGCTAAAAGCAAAAGTAAAGATAATAAAAACCTAAAACTAAGAGGAGTATTTACAATCGGATGATCTTTGGCGGTTGCCTCCTCTCTTTTTGTGATAAGGATTATGTCAGATTGACCTTCCTTATTTTTCTCCTGGAGACATGACTGGGTGCTCGCTGGTGGCCGAAATCGGGTGCGGGTGCTCGCCGATTGGATTTGGTAGTTCTTCGTGAGATTTGTATTCTTTTCTCCAATTCTGGTTCTTTTCTGCTCTTAAGGCTTCAACTGCTCCAAACTCCAATATCAGCTTCATAGCTACCTAAAATCACCTGAAAGTTACTCAAAAACGATAGAAAACAATGAGATGCTTAGGTTAGTATGTGTCAAAATCATAAAATATCACGGCAATGAGGCCAAACATATCCAGCATCATTTAATTCTTGGACAATGTGACTCAGCTTCCTCTCAACTTGCTTGACATTATGAAATCTCGAGAAATCACTAATGGTATTGGAATCTCTTGTGAATCAGCTGTTTCTCCTGAGTCATGTTCCGTCACACCTTTGACCTTCACCGAACCGTTTGTCTCTCGTGGACGGTGAAGAATGTAAACACAGAGGGTCTTGTAGGTTCTTGACCTCAATTGAAAATGGAAGTTTTGCATGACTCGAATATGCTTATAAACATTCAAGAAGGCTAAAACAATTCTGGTGGAAGTAGCTAGTTTAAACAATTTAAGATAGTTATTATAAATTAATTTAGCTAAAATATGACGTTTACAATATATAGCAACTACATATGTTAAGTATATTCAATTTAAGTTAATAATAAATTAAGTTACCAACATTAACTTCTTATAACAACCACAATGATTACTAATATCCTAATATGCAAATTATCTATGATTTGCCTAATATAGATTTATATTATATATGATCTTACCACTACAAATACAAGGCCACATAGCGACGAGAATATTATCGGAAAGTCGACGTCATTAACGGCATCTGAGAACGTTCCAACGAAGCGTTGATAGTCGGAGTTTGACTCTCAGAAACTGAGGTCATCAAAAACTTGTCGGAAAGTAACGATAATATCTTTGTTGGTAAATCTTGTCGGTTAACATTGTCGGTAATTAACGACAAATTTTTCGAGTTATCTTTATATCGGAAAATCGCCAATATTCATTATCGATAGTCAGTCAGTAATATTTGTTGCAAATTTGTCGGTAGTTAGCGACGCGTGTCTGACAACATAGTTGTGCAGGTAATTTGTCGGTTCATGTTATAGGTAAGAACAGACAAGTTTCCGAGAACAGAGATGTGCAAGTAATTTGTCGGTTCATTTTGTCGGTACAAACTGATAAATTTTTGAGAAGAGCAGAGAAAACCCTGGTGTCGCAAATGCGTGGTTTTCTCATCGGAATATAAGCTTGTTGGTAATTTAACGCTTACACATGGAGTGGGGTTGTGACAATTACAGAGAGTAATTAAGCTTTTGGTTTTGTCTGAAAATCACTAGTATTTAAGAAAGGTTCTTAGAAACTCAATTTGCTCTTGATTGTCTGTTACGTGAGTAGCATTCAATGATATAGAGATTGATCCAAGATTTAATAGAAACAACATATATATTACAAACCAAACAGATGTCCCAACGCATCTTACAAAGCATTCAGATAAAATATATTACAACAACATAATAATAAGCCGATAGATGTCTCAGAGCATCTATTACATAACAAAAGGAAACATACGTCCCATAAAAATATTACAAACCATGCATGAAGTTGAAGCAATATCTCACAAAGCAGCAATTATATGACAATATTTTACAAAGGCGGGAAGTTCTGCACATAACTTACGGAGATTTATTCGGTTGCACCTTCTCTTGCAACTTGCGAGGGTGGGACTACATTAGGATACATGGTACGCATTATATTGTTCCAAAAGATGGCATCTTCGACTTGAGATGATAACACATCAATCTTAGTTGTTGCCTCGACGAGCTCCATTCGTGTGTCAACATACATGGCTTTGTAATCCGGATCAGCAATAACATTAAGAAAAGATAAATAAATTATTGTTCATATGGAAGAATGTCCTCACAATTTCTGAGTATATAACCCTGAACGTGATCAAACTCGCGATCTGTAAGCCATACACCACGTTTGTTTTTGGTAAGTCTCCCAATCTCCGAGAATATGGTTGGGACATATCTGGGATAGACACATCTCTCTCCTCCATCGTCATATCGACCCGGTTTTCACAGCTTAGTTTGAACATGAGGAGCAAAATAGAATGAAGAAAAATAAGAAGTCTCCTCATTAATGCTCTGTGCGACAATGGATCCCTCCACTTTGCTTAGATTTTTAACTTTTCTCTTCAATTGGAACATGAATCGTTCAAACGGATACATCCACTTTGAACAGGTCCGCCAAGTGCTGTCTCCCGTGGTAAATGGATAGGAAGATGTTCCATGACGTTGAAAAATGAGGGTGGGAAAATTTTTTCCATATTACAGATGATAACGGGAATGTTTACCTCCAATGTATGTAGGCTGGTAGACGTGAGAGAGCGTGAACAAAGGTCCCGAAAAAATGACCCAATATGTGCCATTGATAGACAAAAATATAGAAACTAAGTAAGAAAATATATTTAGGCTATAAGTGTTGGATAATATAAAAAATATGCACCTGCTTTTGCTTCATGGACATTTTTAGGTAGCAATTTGGTTAATGCAAATGGCAGTAAACGATGCATGAAGACACGACAATCATGACTCTTCTTACCATATAATCTACTGGCTTCTTCGTCGATGCAATTACCAAGATTGGATGCGTAACCGTCACAGAACTTAACTTCTTCAACTGTCCATTGGAATAATGCAGTCCTGCCATCAGCATCTAATTTGAAGATGGGAGTAGGAAGTTTACCATCGTCCGTCAAATGCAACGCCTTTCTCGCACATATATGGGGCAAATCCAAACGTGTCTTCACATTATCTTTTGTTTTTCCTTTCATATTAAGGATTGTAATCATGATGTTGTCAGAAAAATTCTTCTCAATATGCATAACATCCAGACTATTCCTAAGAAAATGATTTTCCCAATATGGAAAATCCCATAAAATACTTCGCTTATGCCAATTATGGTACTGTCCATAACCCCCAAATTTCTCATGGTCGTTTCCCCCGCACTCTGCAGTACGATCCATATCAAAATCTCTTAACTGCCTAAGTAAAGCCGGTCTCTCGCATATCGTAGGTGGAGCATCCCAGACAGATATATTTTTCTTGAACAGTCTCTTATTGCGCTTATACGGATGAGATAGAGGTAAAAACCGACGATGCCAATCAAACCAGCAAGGTTTGCGTCCGTTTTTAACTGAAACGCATATGTGCTATTTTGACAGTATGGACAAGATAGTCTCCCATGTGTGGTCCATCCAGATAACATTCCGTAAATAGGAAAATCACTAATAGTCCACATCAAAACGGCTTGCATTATAAATTAGTCTTCGTGGAGACATCATACGTCAATACGCCTTCAAACCATAACATTTTCAACTCTTCAATCAAAGGCTGTAAGAATACATCGAGTGACCTACAAGGATGGTCTGGTCCAGGAACAAGTATGGTAAGGAACAAAATTTCCTTTTCATGAAAAGCGCGGGTGGGAGGTTATATGGAGTGAATATAACAAGCCATAATGAATATTTTCACCCAAACTTCCAAACGGATTGAACCCGTCAGTGCATAAGCCTAGGTACACGTTCCTTGCTTCCTCCGCAAAACCAGGATATTTGGTACAGAAAATTTTCCATGCTTCTGCATCAGATGGGTGGCAGGTACTCCAGTGCTTTCATGTTCTTCGTGCCATCTCATAGCAGCTGCAGTTTTTTTTCCGATTGGTAAAGCCTTTTTAATATATCTGGGCAAATACCACATTCGTTGGTATGAGATTTTTGTTTTTCAAAACAAATTTTGATATGTATCCTGACCACAAAATCTACATACTCCAAGATTGACATCCTCCTTCCAAAAGATTATGCAATTCTCTCTGCATACATCAATCATTTCATATGGTAGACCTAACCCAGAAACTAGCTTCTGAATACTGTAATATTAATCAGGTGCTATATTATCAGCAGGCATATAGTCTTTCGCAAAATCCGCAATTCATCTACACAATCCTCAGGCAAATTCCATTCTGTCTTAATGCTCATCAACCTAGTCGCAACTGACAAAGCCGACTGGCTTCTTTACACCCGAAATAAATAGGAATCCTCACTCCATCTAACATATCATAGAACCGCTTCGCCTCCATGTTTGGTTCCTCAACAACATTTTCAGTTCTTACCGTTTCACAAAAAGCATTTGAAACCATCTCAATAACCCACTCTCCCTATTCAATAAACCACCATCATAAGAAACTCGTTCGTCATCAACTCTATTAACCATATCTACTCTCATATTATTGCAACAACTAGGCAGCATTCCAAAATCTTCTCCATGGGAAAACCAGATATAATACCCCGGTGTGAATCTTCACCAAAACAAATGCTTCCAAACCGTTCCTACATAAATGAATTTTTTGTTACCACACTTACTACAAGGACAACTCATTTTACCTTGCTCATGGGAGATCTCTTGATTTATTGCAAATACCATGAAATTCTTGAGACCTTCTTTATAATCATTTTTGATATCGCCTGTTTCTTCATCTACTCGGTTGTATATCCATTCCTGAACTTTATATATACTGTGACTCGATCTTGTTTCTCTCACACGATAATAGATCACACGATCTTGGATTATCCTTCTCTCTTTCAAGTTACAATGTTTTAAGATAATATTAGACATGGGTGTTCACGATTTCTCTTTCATCAGGTCAATGTCCCCTTCTCGACAAAATTCCTATGATATATCATCATCGGTTTGTTCCGAGCGGCCTCGTCAACTCTGTTTCACAGGAAGTTCTCGGAACCGTGATTGGCTGCTGACATAATTTTCGGATGATTTTCCGACAAAACTACGGCAACGATAATCATAAATAATCGAGAACCCGCTATTTTCTCGTAAACAATAATTATTCCGATTAGTTTGTGACAAATTTGGGTGACAAGTTCTCAAGAATCCTCTGTTCTCGAAAAGATCTTCTGTACCGACGATTTACAGACCACATTTCGCGACAAATTTGTGACACTTTGTTTTGGTCAAAAGTTTCCGACAAAAAAAGCAACATATATACAGTAATGTCATAAAACAGTCGGTAAGGAATCGGTAGGTTTCCGATTGAAAAGCTTCTCAGTATAGATTGTTGATACACAGAGTTTTAATCCTAATTTCCTACTGCAAGTGCACAGCAAACGAAGTAGTATTTAGGTGTCAAATCCCACAAAGACCAAGATTAGGCTATGGTTTAATGGGCTAAATCGGAAGCTAAGATGAATATATATGAAGTCGGTTTCGTATGCGACAAGCTATTGAATAAAATCGGTTGTAAAACAATTAAGGCAAGCGTTAGGTCAAGGCAATTCACAGGAGGTTCAGAGCAACGGATCAAACAACTATTCAGTCAATGATTAAGAGCAAGTCTGGAAGTCAAACACAAAGATAATATCAATTCACTCTCGTGGCATCAATAACTTTATCTAACAACCTAAAATCCTAACTCTCGTTGGTTTTAGAAATCGCAGACAAGCATTAAAGATTAGGTTTGATTTGTTCACAATTCTCCTACACATCTACTCCCACAGGCATAGAATGAATTGCTCTCCAATGTTTGTTCTAGCAACCTAGCAACTCTCGCTGTCTAGATTTAACCTAAAGTCACGAATAGATTGGTCAAATCAATTCAAGCAATAAGAACAACTAAAGGTGAAGATGTCGAATTTATAAACCTATTTGTGTTTAATCCTTAGCTCATGAATTCCTTTGAAAATCTTAACCTAACTAAGAGATCTACTCAGACATAAATAAAGAAGAAAGAAATGAGATGGAATTAAAAAGATGCATTGATATTAAAAATAGAAATACTAGGGTTCAGAACGGAAGCTAATTCGCGTGTAGGCAGCACTGTCTGTCGTATGGTTGATTTTATCATCTATTCATTGAAAATTTTCTCAGATTGTAGCAGAATTTCTTCTCCCTTACAAGTAGAAAGCTCTCTAGGTATTCAAAAACTAAAAGCAAAGACAAAAGATTCTCAAAACCTAAGACTATAGGGAGTATATATATCGGATAACAATAGGCGGCTGCTCCCTCCTATTTCGCCACAAGTATTAGGTCAAGCAGGTGCTCGCTGGTGGCCGAAAATCGGGAGCGGGTGCTCGCTGATTGGAGTTGGTAATACTTCACAAGATTTGCTTTCTTTTCTCCTATTCTGGTTCTTTTCTACTCCAAAGGCTTCAATTCCTCCAAACTCCAATAACAGCTCCATAGCTGCCTAAAATAACCTGAAACATACTTAAAAACTCTTGAAAACAATTAGATAGTAAGGTTAGTATGGGTAAAATAATAACATATCAATTCCCCCAGACTTAGATCTTTGTTTGTCGTCAAACAAAACCAAAATCAAGACTTAGAAAAATCGGTGGAGGTTCACAAAATCTCAGAAACCATGAACATACCAATATCTGCAGACCACATACCTTAGAATAAGAGATACACATTCTTACCGAAAACCTCTCCAACAAAGTTCACCAACCTCAAAACAGTACAGGTTAAAATCCCAGAAAGATCTAAGTTCAAGACAATAGACTCTTTACATTCAATTAGAGGTGGCGTGAGCTTCTTGTTAAGAGCACTAGCTTAGTAAAACGAGGCTTGGTAAAAAGGAGGCTAATATTTCTTGGTGGAGTCTTAGAGTGTTTAGGGTTACCTTATTCCACAGAGAGTGCATGATATCGCACAAAACGGCAAGGGAGAATAGACTCATTGATGTCCACAACCTCTAATTCACTATTCTCCTCTTATAAGATTGGTCCTCAAACTCTGTTCTTCTTTTCTTTCCCATGTTTACTCGCGAATGGCTCATGCTTCAGGACACATCTTGAGTTACTAACTCGCCACCCCATATTCTTGAGCTACTAGCTCGATTTTTTTTTTTTCAATGATTGGGGGGCCTTATATTGTGTGTGTCCTTTTGCTTCCGGAACTTGTGATTCTTTCGTCCTCATACCCCAGCAGGTTGTATTAAAGTTTTTTATTTTCATGGACATTGTGCAGCAGGTGCTCCGAGCTAACGAGCCGGTGCTCGCGATTTTTGTTTCGCTTTTTCCTGATGACTTCTTCAGCAAAAGTGAATCAGAGGTCGCATTAAACCTTTTCTCCCCGACCGTTTTGCACATATCTGCATAATTGAGAAAGGAAAAATACGAGTGCAAGTGGTTTGAAAAGAAGTTAAGGTCAAGGTGGGGTGTTAACTAAAAGCTAGCTATTCAGGATCAACAAGAGAGGTAAAAGGGATAAGAAGTCCCAAATATATGATGTAACACGTTTTCTAATCCTAATGCTCATAACAAGAAGAATTAAAGTCAAAATTACGTCCAGATAAGGTAGAGTCTAAAATCTATCCGATGAAACCTTAAAGGGATTGAAGTTTTCTGGCCTGGAAGAAGGATCCGAATGTGAAGAAGCCTCAGCTCGTCTTTGTACTCTAAATTCTGCAGCAATGTTCACTAGAAAACAAGTCAAATTCATAAGTGGTTAAAAGCTCATCATGTATTTTGGTCATAATCTCCACAAGTTTTGATTTGACCCATATAACAGTCTGACTCAAAATAGAGAAAACTGAATAACAGCGAGGGAGGTCATACTCGCTTGCTATAGCTGAGAGTGGTGGGTCAGGCCGTGTGTGGTAGATCATACGCGTCGACCATGTGTGCATCCTCTGTGTGAAGTGGTGGTGCGCGTGAGGAGCTTGCAAAGTCACAGACATGAATGGGCGAAGCAGGTGCGCCTTCTAGCAGTAGAGTTGTGTGCGAGAAGGTAAGATCATCTACATGCTCAAGCCGAGTGAGATCCGGAGCCGGTAGAGGGATCTGCTGTGGGAGGCCGTTGATGCCGCGGTAATGGTAGAGGTAGCGGTCAATGTCGACGGCGGTGATGATGCGGGAATGGATGAGGTGCCGGATGTTCATCTTCTCAACCACTGCGACATGTTCGTCGATGATCATCTCAAGCTTGACCAGTTTGAAAAGGGTAGTGAGAAGAATGCCAATTCGTTTCGTCTTCACACCGGTCCTGTCCTTGAGGGAACAGACCATCTCCGAAAAACGCATCCCCAGGTTGCTGTGATAAGTGGCTGGAGCAAGTACTCCGTGGAGTAGAGTATGTGCTCCGTAGGAATCAACGAGCAGTGGGTTGCAAGCAATGTACAAAGTCAGCAGCTCGTCCATGTGTACCTTGTTGCCTTCGCCTCTGTTGAAAAGCATGTTGCTGATGACCCGAGCGAATATGCAAAGGGCTGGATGACGAACGTTGGAGTGGCTAGCCGAATTGGAGATGTATCTCCCATTCGCGATGGTACGCCAAAAAGGATCTGCCTCTGGGAACTTCTTAAGGAAAGAGAGTTCCTCGACTTCGTTGCTGAAGCTATTGACTTAGATAGTCGCATCCTTCAGAGTTTTTTTCGCCGGATCCTTGTGAGTAATCTTGATGGTGGTGAGGCATTGTCGGACGAGATCGGGAAAGAGGACCTCCTCTTCAAGGGCAAGACTGAAAGTGTCGGATTTTCTGAGCAGCATCATGACCTGGTCCTTGAGTCCGAGAAGCTCGAGGGTGTCGAGGCAAAGGAGGTGAGTCGACAGGAAGTTCATTTTCAGCATCTTTTTGTAGTAGGCTGCGTCGCGCTGGTCCCAATGATCTTCGGATTCGAGAGGAGGATTGTCGTCGGGAAGCTCGAATGGTGTGCTGGTTCTTTCCCTTTACGGCGCGAGTATTGATGCTTAGAAGACAAGAGTACCTGCGAAAAATTAAACATCAAGGAGCATGAGAGAAAGAAGGCGATGCTCAAACGAATCGTGCGAACAAGCCTATCCCAAATCGACAATGTGAAGCCCCTAGTAATACATAGATATCGAGCACGCAGGCAACAATATTAGCTAGTCATTAAGCGAGAAAGCGAGAATATGACAGTTGCAGAATCCGCCATTAATGGCAAGGGTAAGCTTTCAAAACTTTGCATGTCAGTCAAATTCAGCAATCTCAAGCGAAACAAGCTAAACTCGGAATCAAAACGGAACCACACACAATCACAACTCAAGAGAAACAAAATAATCACCCGAAATCGCTAAACTCCATAACCATGGCGGACCGAAAGAGAGGGGAGATTCGTGGACTTACCTTGCTCTATTGGTAGAAGCGAGAACATAATCGAGATGAAAGCGATAAATTACACAGAATAGAACCAAAAAGTATCGAAATTGGTTGTGTTTTGAAAAATCTAAGCAAAAGCTTATGTAGAGTGTGTGAGAAACCGTCGAGAGAGAGGGAGAGAGAAGGAAAAAGGAAGGAGAAGAGAGAGAAAGGAAAAAGGAAATAAAACAAAAAGGGAAGGGCGGCTAGGGTTTGGAAAGAAAAATCGGTGTGGGCTTTAAAAAGCGCGGGTTTAAAATCAGCTTCCTCTTTAAAACCGCTTTCTTTTAAATTTCGGGAAACTTACCTAGATCGAGCAGGTGCTCGTGGAAACGGGAGCGAGAGCTCTGAATAATTTTCCGAAATGGGTGTTTCAACTGATTTCTTTTCATGGCCGTCCCATTCCGAAATCCCTTTTTGCTCCCCCCTTCTCTCTTTTTTTTTGTTTTTTTGTTTTTCTGTTTTATCCGCAACAAAGAAAACCAAAACCAAAAATCAGTAGAAAAAGGAATAGAAAGAATTATGTACACTTACCAGTGGGTTGCCTCCCATTCAGCGCTTGGTTTAAGTCACTAACTTGACTTGGTAAGATGATTAGGTTTGAGGAGGCTCAGGGAGGGGAAGGTCTTCCCCATCTGCGCGATGTGTATCAGCTAAGTATGGCTTCAGCCGCTGACAGTTGACAAAAAATTCCTCTCATTTGTTGTTTAACAAGGCCACAGCGCCATAAGGTCGGACTTCCTTGATGGTGAAAGGCCCAGACCATCGTGATCGTAGCTTCCCGGGAAATAGCTTCAGCCGAGAGTTGAAGAGTAGGACTTGGTCGTTGGGAGTGAAGTTGCGAGCCAGTATGCGCTTATGATATGCTTTTGTGCGCTCCTTGTAGATCTTTGAGTTCTCATAGGCGAAATGTCTAATCTCCTGGAGTTCATGTAGCTGCATCATGCGCGTTTCTGAAGCTGGTCTGATGTCGTAGTTGAGCAACTTGACTGCCCAGTCTGCCTTGAATTCGAGTTCGACAGGAAGGTGACAGGCCTTGCCATAGACAAGGTGGAATGTAGTAGTGCCGAGTGGTGTTTTGTAGGCCGTCCTGTACATCCATAGAGCATTGTCTAGCTTGGAAGCCCAATCCTTGCGAGTTGTTCCCACGTTTTTCTGCAATATGCTCTTGATCTCGCGGTTGGATATCTCGACCTGCCCACTGGTCTGCGGATGATAAGAAGTGGCGACCTTTTGCTTTACACCATTCTTGCGCAACAGAGTTTGGAAGATCTTGTTGATGAAATGAGAACCTCCATCGCTAATGACAACTCGCGGCACACCAAACCTAGGGAAGATGATGGTTTTGAACATCTTAATCACAACCCGTACATCATTAGTAGGACTCGCAAGAGCCTCAACCCACTTGGACACATAATCCACTGCGACGAATATGTGGCGAACATGGTGGGCCACCAATATCCCGCTTATAGCACCTTGAAAACTGTCTTCAATGTGGCGAAGTGACCAGCATAGGAGGATCCATGGCAGTGAAAAAGGATCTCTGGGATTTCCTCTTCAGCTACACATCTTCTGAACACTCCATCAGGACAGTACTTGTACAAGTAAGGTTAATACCAGAAGTAATGGCGGATGTCCCTAAGAAACTTTTTCCTTTTGTAGCCCACAAAGTCACGAGGTTCCTGATCAGCAGCTATATAATTTGCTATTTCTCCGAACCAAGGCATGGGAGGATGCCTGGCTTGTTCAACTATATCGCAGAATCCCGTTTGAGCAGATTCTTGTTAGGTGGGAGCATGTGCTTCGTTGATCTGGATACCTTCGTCTATCCGCATCCTAGACAAGTGGCCGGCAGCTCCATTGTCTATTCCCTTTTTGTCTTTGATTTCAAGGTCGAATTCCTAAAGGAGGAGGATCCATCGGAGGAGTCGTGGCTTAGCATCTTCTTGGTCAGCAGATATTTCAGCACCGCATGTTCAGTGTGAACAATGACTATCGATCCAACAAGATAAGATCAGAACTTCTCAAAATCGAAGACAACAGCTAGAAGTTCCTTCTCGGTCGTGGCATACTTGCACTGAGCCTCATCCATAGTTTGGCTAGCATAGTAGATGACATGGAGTTTCTTGTCTTTCCTCTGGCCGAGAACGGCACCTACGACGTAGTCAATAGCATCTGTCATCACCTCGAAAGGTCAGCTCGAATCCGGTGGCTGGAAAATGGGTGCACTTACAAGTGCTCCTTTGATCGTGTGGAAGGCTTCGATCGCATTATCGAATTCGAACTTCACCTCTTTGCATAGAAGCCGTGTGAGAAGCCTAGCGATCGTAGACAAGTCTTTGATGAAGTGTTTGTAAAATCCAGCATGGCCTAAGAAACTGTGGATGCCCTTGACTGAGGTAGGCGGTTGCAAGTTCATCATGACATCGATTTTAGCCTTGTCCAGTTCGATTCCATCCTATGAGATACGGTGTCCCAGCACAATCCCATTCCTGACCATGAAGTGGCACTTCTCCTAATTCAGAACCAAATGCTTCTCCTCGCATCGTTTAAGTACCCTGCACAAATTAGACAAACAATCAGAGAAAGAACTCCCGTACACCGAGAAATCGTCCATGAACACCTCCATGATGTCTTCGGTGAGATCTGTAAAGATGGTCATCATGCATCGCTAGAAGGATGCTGGGGCATTACACAATCCGAATGGCATGTACCGGTAAGCAAACGTGCCATAAGGACATGTGAATATCGTCTTTTCCTGATCATCTAGATGGATAGGTATCTGAAAAAATCCTGAATAACCGTCTAAAAAGCAGTAGTATGGGTGGTTAGCGAGTCTTTCAAGCATCTGATCAATAAAGGGCAGAGGGAAGTGATCCTTGCTAGTGGCAGCATTAAGCTTGCGATATTCAATGCACATTCTATGGCCGGTTACAGTCCTTGTTGGTATCAGTTCATTCCTATCATTCTTTACCACAGTGATTTCTCCTTTCTTAGGAACTACATGAACATGACTAACTCAAGTACTATCAGATATAGCATAAATCACCCCAGCCTCTAGAAGTTTCATTATCTCCTTCTTGACGACATCTTTTAGGTTCGGGTTTAACCCTCTCTGATGTTCGACAGAGCTCATCGATTCATCTTCTAGATGTATCCTATGCATGCAAAGATTGGGAGAGATTCCAGGTATATCTGCAAGTGTGTAACCTATAGCCTTTATATACTTTCTAAGCTCACATAAGAGCAAGGCTACTTCTACATTGTTCAAGTTTGAATTCCCTATCAAAGGGTATGTAGAGTTTGTTCCAAGGAATGTGTACCTGAGTCCGGCTGGGAGTGCTTTGAGCTCCAATTTTGGCACTTTCAATTCGCTTCAAGGGCCATCTATCGGATCAAGAGGCGGAGCAGGTGCTCGTGGGATCCAAGCAGGTGCTCCAACTGTTTCGTCCGATTCCTGCTCATCGTCTAGACTCATGTAAGCCACCATCTGTTCCATTATGCGGCTGGAATCAAGCATCTTGGTGAAGCTGTCGGCGTCCTCAGTCAAGAAACCATCCTCTCTCTCGGCCAGGATTAAAGTAGTTTCAAGAGGATCTGGACATAGAATCTCCTATGCTGCCTCGTCGTAAACATTGTATGTTCCTTGTACAGTGAAGGTCTGACCGTGGAGCATGGGTTTCTTTAGCAGCTTGTCCATCTCGAAAGTCATCACAATGTCCCCCAGCTGGAGATCGATCACTCCATTCCTTACGTCAATAAGTGTTCCAGCGGTGCATATGAATAGTCGGCCTAAGATGAGAGGATCTTTGGGCTCTTCCTCAAGTTCCAGAACTACAAAGTCGATAGGAATCAAAGTTTCCCCAATTCGTACATGAATGTCTTCCAAAACTCCCTTGGGCAACTTTGTTGATCTATTAGCAAAGACCAAGGAGATCTGCGTAGGCTTAAACTTAGTGAAGCCTAAACGCTTAGCCACCGAATAAGGTATGAGGTTCACTCTGGAACCGAGATCGCATAGAGAGCAAGCGAAAGTCATAGGGCCGATCATGACAGATAGAACAAATCGCCCAGGATCACCTCTCTTCTTCAACACCTTGTTTTGCAGAACAGCACTGCATTCCTTCGAAACTGCCATTACTTTTTCTTCCTCAGCAATTTTGTCCGAGACCAGAGTCTTCATATACCTTTTCAGAGTAGGTATCATCTGAACAGCGTCAGCTAGAGGGAGTTTCACAGTTAAATCCTTGAGCATCTCTCTAATTTAGCATCCTCCAAATCCTTGTGAGACTTCTTCTGTGGTACATGATATGGCACTTTGGGTTTGTACATCCTCTCAGGAATTGCTGTGGATTTTGGGGTAGAGGTGGAAGGTGTAGCCTGGCCGAGCATGTGCTCCGTGGATTCGTCAGGGTGCTCTGCCGTATCATCTTCCAGGTCATCAAAGGGTGAGGACGATGTCCCAGGTTGCTCGTTTGCATCATTGTTCTCCTAAGTATGTTGATTCCCTTGGAGCAGGTGCTCGCTAGATGGGAGCGTCTTTCTGCTTCTCAGCTCAATGGTATTGACGAACTACTTCCTAGGTGTCTCAACTTTCCCAGGAAGGGTTCATGGTGTTCTTTTTATGGACTCAGCAGTCTGTGCGATTTGTATGTCTAGCTGGTTCATGTGAGTCCATACAGCTTCGTATTTCCCGTTGAGATTTACATACATCGTATCCACCTTAGCATTGATCTCTGCTGCTGATTTTTGCTGTCCCGCCAGGAGTTGTTGCATCATGTTCTTCAGCTCGTGATAGAACTATGGAAAGCACAAGAAAATGCATTCACAACCAAAGCAAGATGGTTTCTTCAACAACTTGATGATGGATTATTTTGGCCAATTTATTGAATTTTGGACAAGGAGATCATTCAAAATCCAACCCATGATGGTATCTAACAAGTCCAGACCATTTTCAACATGTTACAAGTCCAAGAAGAGCCTAAAATGATGACTTTACTTGCAGCCAAAAAGAGTGACGAAAATTGGAGATTAAGAGTCATCCATAGCATTTGAAGAGTTATTTTGACCAGAACTAAGTCTAGTCTTCCTTTATCATTTTCTACGTATTATTTTTAGCACTTTTCATAGGTTTTACACATTTCCTTTAATTTCTAAACTTTGTAAAATCTATTTAAAGGACTCCACATCCAGATTAATAAAAGATAGAAAGTATTTGAGTTTATTCTTGTCTCAGTGACTGAGAGAGAGTTCTTCGCTAGTTCATCGGATTTGAACCGGCTTGTTGACTTGG
>OVBB01000283.1:6945-17230 GCA_900406415.1 Isatis lusitanica
AGACGGGAACTTACGTGGATGACGTCAACTTTAACGCCGTCAATACCGACGTTTTGAAGGTGAGAGTGAAGACCTTCGTAAAACTCCTTCGCCATGTCCGGCGAGACGAATCCGATTCCGGTCTCGACGATCTTATCGACGGCAAGATCTTGCATCGTCAGCTGAAGCCCCGGCGAGAGCTCTGGCTGGACTATGGTTGACGGCGGAAGAGTAGGAGCTCCGGGACGGAGACCTCCCCAGTAACCACAAAGCGCGTGCCAGACGTAGATGTAATCAACGGTGGAGAATTCATCTTTCAGATCTCTGACGAAAGCTTTCATTCCAACGTTGTTTTTATCTTTGGGAGACACGTAGTCTCTGAATTTGAAGTTCTCTTGAAATTTCAGCAGCCTGTAAAAACCAGATTAACCCGGTTTAAGGATTTCAAAATCCAAAGTCAAAACGATAATCGAAAACAATTGAAAAAATGAAGCGTAAACCGAAATAAACCAACCTGCAAGGCATTTGCTCGCCGGCGACGGTACAAGTCATCCCTTCAACATCGATATCATCGGAATCATGTCCAATCGATTGCCAACCGTCGTCGATCAGGACCAATCCCGGCGGACAACCACCGTCGACGAGACACTTAACACCCTTATGAACTCCGTCAGGATTCACCGTCAAATAAAACGCATCCCACGTGCACCACCCGAATTTATCGACGATTCCCGGCGGCGATTTCTCTTCCAAAAGCTTGAAGGTGTTCAGATGAACCCTAATCACCTTCATCGCGTCTTTCACGAGCTTAAACGGATCATCTCCGGCGTGAACATACACAGCCTGACGAAACTCCGACCCGGTCACTTGGGTCGACCCGGATTCGACACAGACGGCCACGTCATCGTCTTCTCCAGGTTGAAAACACGAACGGAAAGAGCCTTCGAGAAGCGGCAGTAGGAGAACATAAGGACGACCCGACCCGGAGTTCTCGAGGATGATGATTTGGGTCTCGTTCTCGATGTCGGATCCTTTTGACCCGACCCAATGAGTGGTCCACCAAACCTTGAAACGGAATATGCTCATGAAACGAATACCCCTGAGTTTCCCGATGGACGCCACGTGGCGGCTCTGAGGCTCTCCCTCGAGGTTAAACCCGATGAATGAACCGGCGGAGAAATGGATCGGTTCGCCATCTTTGTCGGTTAGGTAAGGTGAAGAAGTGAGAGTTACGTTAGCCGGTACATCGGTTAAGACGACGTGACCATTGGCCGAGAGATTGGAATCCTCTAGATGGAAAAGAGGCTTTCCGGTAAGGTCAATGCCGTTGACTCCAGTGTCGGATTTGATTACGCTCGGTGGAGCCATTTTCGCCGATGGAGTTTGGATAGATTCTTAGGTTTAAGTTGGATTACGTGAAGGAAGAAGAGAGTATTTATGGAGTAATTAGAGATTTATGAATCTTGTAAACTTTCCCAATTTTCAAGAATTTGATGAGATTATGGATCGGAATAGAGTTTGGAAATGTCAATATACTTATAGAGATTCCATATCTCGACATGTAAGGAATGAGTAAGATAGTGGGACCTTCTTCTCTCTTTTGCAAATATTTTGTTCGTGTCCCATTTAATTTATTTACTTTTATATATTTTCATATATTTGTTTTGTTTCTTTCGTAATCTTTGTGGGGTTTGTTTGATTTGCTACCTATAGATTTGGTCGTTGGTAATTAATAGAAAGAGAACTTTAAATTATTACTCCATATAGACGTTTCTCGTCTCATGGGTCATGGCTTTTAGACAACTTTTTTTATAAATTACATCATAATTGCAACTTTAATTCGTCTACCGACATATCTAACCCTCGCGGATGGGCCGGCGACAGTAATTTCAATATTAATTTAATTAAAAATTTATTCAAATTTGTTTCATTTATTTTCACTGTGTTTGTCACTGAGATCTATAAGCTATTTTTTACTAGGACATCCATAATATTTTCAAAGTTGTATATGTTTGCCTAAATTTGTAATTGATTCGAATGTTCAATGTTTTGGAATGTTTACATATATATTACTTGATTCACTGAAACCATCACATTTCTTTCTTAGAATCGAGAAGAAAAAAAAAACAAAACATGTATAACAAATAGAGATTTGATATGATTCTATGATCACAATCAACTAATTATCGTTGTTCAAAGTGCATTATAGCTCAGATTAAAATATCTACAAATAAAAGATAGAGAAATGGCAAGAAAAACCTTCTAAATAGCCATAAAAAAAACTTCTATACAAAAATACAAGATTACATTTGATCTAAAAATTATAAAATAAATCTTTATCTGAATAAAAACCATTATTTTGATCCTCAACCTTATCACCATTAAACTTTTTGACCAAAACCTATATTATATCATTTAACCTACAATATAAAATAAATTGTTTTGGAAGTTAAAATAAGGCACAGTATTTCTCTCTTTAAAAAGTATAGAAACTTTGTGATACTAAATAGATCTTAATACATCTTCTTCGTGTATATGCCTTCTCTTTCAAAAACTATTTTCGTATATGTATTTTGCTTCTAAGCTTTTTCTGTTTTAATTATTAAAAAAAAAGATAGATTGATAGTTAATTGATTGGTACTATTATTGCGAATACTGTCGTCCCAATAAACTACGAAACTTAAAGCCTGACAAAATAATGTGGCCTTTATAGTTTCGGTTGAAAATGCTTATGAAAAATATATATTAAAAATAAGTGCGATATAGTTGGAACGAAAGATGAAGAAGACTAACTTATTTTGCTTTTTCATCTAAGTTACATACAAATTTTGATAATGTAGCCCATATTTTGTTTGTATATAATGTGGCTTAAAACCAATACTTCATCAGCTTTAAGGGAGCGATGGATTTGACTACCAAAACTTATCTATAAGATCACACATTGATTTTTTAAAACTCTCAAAATATTTATTTACTTCTGTTTGTTCAAACGAAACCTGTGAAAAATGTTATGATTTAGTTGATAAATTGACGAATTGTTCAAATTATATCATATTTAATGAACCTATTGAAACTATGTAAGAAATGGAAAAATAGTTGTACATACTACCATCAAATAGTTAACGAATTAAAACTCTTGAAAATTCACTGACATGCATATATTGTATAAGCATTGACATTCTTCAAAAAGGAAAAAAAATTGATAACAGAGATGTTAACTTGTAAATCTAGGTAGAAAAATGTAAGTATTTGTGGAAATGACATATGTGACAGAAAGGTTGGTCAGTTGACTTGTAATGGATTTGATTTTTTCACTCCTGAGCTAAACAAGAAGTCAAGAACATTCAAGTCCTTGTCCTAAATGGGGCTTATGCCACGTATAATCTAGTTGCTCGAGCTGGTCTCCTTTTTTGTAATTAACAAACCGACCAAAAGATTAAGTCATATCATATGGTTTCCGTTTGGATAACCCTTTTTCTTTATAGAAGAATTGAACGTGGAGTTGTCAAAAATAAGCCAAAACTTGGGTAACTTGTGACGAAAGAAATCCAACGGTCGTGTGAAGCAGTTGCATTTGTGTGTTTCTTGCACCGACTAAAGTCACTAAACACATATTAGTTTACACTTTTCTTTGATACCAGAAACGAGAAGGTGAACAAACCTAACACGATGCTAAATCAGAAAAGGTCAATATATTGAAACTAAAGAAATACATCATTTGTTTACTGTCAAGTTCCAATTTAATGACGTAAACTTTTACTTCATGTTTTATATAAAAAATGAAAACAATTTTATTAAAAGAGACTAATTAATAGTTTGAAAATATATTATATCTGTCCATGAAATCTACATATCAAAATTTTAGTTTTAACCTAGACACAAATAATAAATAGCCTAGGAGTACCGTATTAACTATTTTTTATGAATATCAAATAGTTTTCTTGGGTGAAAATAATTAATTATGAGGAATCCCTATTTTCTTTTCCAAAATATAGTTGTTTCAAAGATATTATTATAATTTTATATGTATTTTAAAGCTAATATCATTAAATTTTTGAATATCAAATAATAAAAAATTACAAATTTTCTTTTGATTCTTACCACCAATTTGATTTAACAGGCCTTGTTTTCAAATATTCTGTATGATTATATAAAAATCCTATTAATTAAAAGAAAAAAAGAAAAAGAGAACAACTAACATGTTCAAATCCAGTTCTTTGCCTATTTAACTTGTCCAAATGAAATTCAATTATCTGCCCAGTGTTCAACTCCAAAAGAGACTACCAAAGTAATATTCATAAATATACGTGTCATGTAGCAACTGGAGTCAGTGGCGGTAATATATTTAAACATTTGGTCACTTTTTTTGTCAACTACTTTTGATTATTCTTCTTGTCTTTTTTTGTTTCCTTTTTCCTAAAGTTCGTTACAAAGTAAAAGCGACAGGTTCACGCGTCTGATCCGGAGTTCAGTGGGTTGATTCAATATCATTTGTGGAGAAATCTTAAGGGCCCCAAAGAGGTTCCGCATAGCTCAAGTGTTGAACCAAAGGTACTGAATCAATACCACGATGAAATCTAAGTTGCGAGCTCATACTTCCTACACACGTGGCGCTCACTCACGGCGTTGACGTGTGCCACACTTGTCAAACAAAGAGCACATTAGTATCCGTGATTGGAAATATAAAAATAATCTGACTCGTGAACAACCGTTGATCTTTCTCTCTCACATCCACTCTTCAATCTTGGCCGTTACTCTGATCAGAAAAATGTGCTTAATGCAAAGCAGTAGATTACGCATCTCCCTTTAGAGATCTTTCTCGTCTCATCCCGAGTCTTGACTCTTAAAGCTTCTCTGTTTTCCTTTGCCCAAAATCTTTCAACCACTGGGTTTGAAGCTACAGGTACGCCTTATATTTAGAGGAAAGACTGGAACGTCATTAAGTTTTTGATAGAACATTAGAGAGAATCTGAATGTTATATATTTACTATATGTTCTGATGGATACAATATTGTTTAGTCAGGAGATCTGAAATGGCGAATGTTCCAAAGATCGGAAAGGCTGCTTACAAGGGACCAAGTATAGTCAAGGAGATAATCTATGGAATAGCACTAGGCCTTGCGGCTGGAGGGTTGTGGAAGATGCATCATTGGAACAACCAAAGACGAACGAGGGAGTTTTATGATTTGCTAGAGAAGGGAGAGATCGGTGTTGTCGTCGAGGAAGATCAGTAGTGTTCGTGTTAGTCCTTTACCTTACAATATATATGAAGAATTGAATTTGGATGCATAAGTGTCGCTTAAAATGCAGAAGAATTGGGATAGTTTGTTGTATGCTAGTGAAAGGGCGATGAGTGGATTTATAATGTATCTGATGTTACTTTTGCTTGTGGGATTGTTTCTTTTTATGCAGGAAGAGATTTATGATATTTATAAGAGTTCAAGATCAAGAAATGGCGGTTTGCTTTTGTTTCAGAGTATGTTTTATATGTTTTACTAAATGTAATAAAACAAAGGGAACTTTGGATGTTGAATGTTTTAAAAACTTGCGTTTTGTTTGATTTAGGATGTATTGTGAAGCCAATTGAATTTAAGTTTGCAAAATCTATATACTCGTATAATCTTCTCTAAATTAGCCCCAAAAGCTAAGTGTAATGCTTTCATATGCAACATTAGTTCCCCATGAATTTTGCATACACATCGGCTCAAGAACGGTGAAAATTTTTCAAGGGGAAAGAATCCTTCAACTTCTACAAGTTGTAGAAGATTCTGAAGAGGTATAAGAAGCTAGATCGGTTTTGACCATCGTGGTACTATTGGTGCTACAAGATATAGTACTGCTGCACTCTGGATCTGTAGTAAGAGAGCTAATCCTCAAGAATGGAGGATTTGTTGGAGATGGAATCGGATAATCTCTTTCCGTTAACATACGGATGACTTCTTCCATTGATGGCCTGAGCGATGGAGAAGCTTGTGCGCATAATAATCCCACGCAAAGAACTTTACGAACTTCTGCTTCGCTGCCTTGTACTTGAAGCAACTCTTCTTTTAGACATGGATCTAGGGCTTCTACCAATCTGTTCAGTCTGTAGAGGTTCCAGACCTAGAAACCAGAAACGATAGTGAACTCCAAGATTACAAAAAGATCATAAATTTTGATTTTGATGAATATGGGTTGTGGGGAATCTTACTCTTTGTAGGAGATGACCAGAACCTGGTACGAAAACGTTGTTTCTTGTACCACAAGCAATCTCGAGAACAAGAACCCCGTAGCTATAAACATCAGCTTTCTCCGTTAATTGTCCTCTAACAACATACTCTGGAGCCATGTAACCTCTGCAAAGTGACCACAATTTAGTGTACAATTTTGTTATCGAGCTTAACGCGAGAATCTTGGTAGTGATCCGAACCATCTAGGTTTTTTTATTAGCTTACAGGGTTCCTGCGATGCCGGTGCTAAGATGAGTTTTGTCCATACCGAGACATCGAGCCAAACCGAAATCAGCAATCTTGGGATTGAGTTGGTCGTCTAGAAGAACATTGCTGGTTTTGATGTCTCTGTGAATAATCCTCACCGTAGAGCCGTTACCTCCGTGTAGGTAAGCCAGTCCTTCCGCTGTTCCAAGGATTATGTTTAGCCTCTGGCTCCATTTTAAAATCTTGCTTTTACTCTCATCTGAAAATCCCAAATAAATCACTTGTTAGAGTCCCAGAGCTTCCAAAATGTTGTTTCACTCTATTATAAAAATCTTGTCAAACTAACATATACATGAGAAACTTAAATCCTACTAATGTGACTCCTTTTTAGATTCAGTTTCAGTACAATATCCTTGTCTAAGACTAAAACACACATATAAACCAAAAGAGAAATCGAAAAATAAGAAAGTGCAAGGCTTACCAAAGAGAAAATTGTCGAGGCTTTTGTTAGGGACGTACTCGTAGACCAAGAGACTCTCGGGTCCTTCAATGCTACAACCAAGGAGCTGGACAAGGTTCTTATGTTGGATTCCACTTATGAGATTCACTTCGTTGAAGAATTCTTCTACCCATTCTCTTGTGTTGAACACTAGTCTCTTCACGGCCACGTTCTTGCCATTTGGAAGGATCCCTAAAAAAACGGTGCCATTTCCTCCTTCCCCTAGTTTTTTCTTGGGGCTGAAGTAATCAGTCGCCTTCTCTAGAGTCTCGTACTTGAACTTCGTCTTTGAGTTCTTGAATCTTCTCGAAACTAGACCAAGGTTTCTTTGTTCTGCTCGTCAATAGATGAAACATATAAGTTAATCGGGATTGGATATTCTCATATACACATGATCATGTGGTATGATATTAATAATACTGCACATGCCTAAAAGAATTAACTTCTAATGCACAAACCTAATCGTAACTAATGTTTCTATATATGGAGAAAACATATAGTACTAGTGCATGTGATTAGATGTCCACCTTGTTTGGTCTTTGATACTTTGACAATAATGAGATACGTTGCTAATAGAATCAGCATGACGAATGCTGACATGGTCAAGACAATAGCCACGAGGACCCCTTTGTTAAAATGCCCTGCCACCAAAACTTTGCATTAGTGTGTGTGCAACACAAATATACATTGCATTATTTTGGTTCTACCTAACCGAAATAAACCGAAAATATGCCAAAAACGTTGATTTGAAAGCAAGTTGAATTAGATCAAAACCGAAACAAACCTAGAAAAATTGAACCAAACAAGAATTTGTTTTTCTTCAATTTTGTATAACCTTTTCTGTTAATTTTTTTACATTTCTCTCGATTTACAACTCAAAATCTAACTTGAGAAATCGAAATCTCTAAATTGAAATCTAATCAAATAATTAAATAGTAAATCTTACCATGAAGTTTACCATGTCCATTATAGAATTTATGATCAGAGTATCGAAGATAACACCCACTATTCATCGCTCTTCCTTCTCTCCTCGAAACGCACCGTTTAACTTCTCCGACAGCTTTCTCCAAACAAGCCCTGCAACCTTCTTTCCCCACGCTCTCCCAGCACTGAGCAAGCGCGTGTACCCCACTCTCTCCGGCGACTGCGAAACCTCCGTGTCTAACCGCGGAGCTCGCCGCAGTTTCCGAAACGCGGAATCCGAACTGAGGATCTGAAACGGTGTCGCTGCTGCAGGAATATCTGTCCGACGCGGCGGAGACGGACTCGTCGTAGAATTTGTAAGTCTCGTAGCGGAGGAAACAGCCGTCGAGGAAGATCCTCGCGGAGGAGGAAGGGAGACAACGAGGGAGGCGCGTGCGAGCGATCGCGTAGCAGAGCTGGCACTCGGACGGTGAGAGGTCGTCGTGGCACTGGACCAAAGCGAAAACCGATGTCGTTTTGGTTTTGGAGTTAGACGGCGTGGAGTTTATGGATTGAGTTGCGAAACGGCTTGTAGTTAGTTTCAAGGAGAGCGATTGCATATCTTCGACGAAAGTTGGAATGTAGTTTCGATCAGAGGCAGAACTGTTGCGTCCGCCGCAGAAGAGACCAGACACGCCGGTTCTTGGATCGGAGGAAGAAGACGAGAAGGTGAAAAAGAACATGGAGTAGTATAAAACGACGGCGTATCGAAACGGTATGATTTTTGTGAGGGAAAGCATTTCTTTATTGTTTTCTTCTATGTTTTTGGTTATGTTTGAATATATAATTGTATAAATTAGGGCTGAGCAAAATATTCTGTAAAAATCCTTTTTATTATTTAGCCCGCTTCAAATATATAGTCTGAAAAATATTATACCACAAGACACATGCTTATTAGGGTCTTGGAGCTTCACAAATTGAATGCATAATTTAATCGTTCACCTAACTATAAAAAACATATATGCGAATGAATTAATTAGGGAGATAGGGCCTGTTCGTTTGCAAGTCGCAGCGACCAGCGACTACAACCTGCGACAGATTTTTGTTCGTTTACAAGTCGCAGCGACTTGCGATTAGTCGCGGCGACTGGTCGCACAACCTGCGACTGGTCGCTAAAATTTTTGGCGATTCCATTTTTAAACCTGCGACATGTAAACGAACAACACCTGCGACACTTAGTCGCAGTCGCAGTCGCAGTCGCAAGTCGCTGCGACCTGCGACTGGTAAAAGAACAGGCCCATAATAAACGAGTGGTTATAGATAAACGAAAGAGACATANCTTTTTTGTTGTAGCTTTTTCAGCAGAGATTTTTGCTGTAGCTATATTGGCTGTAGCTGTAAGATTTTGGCTGTAGATATTTTAGATAAAACATGATTGGTAATGTGTGTACCATGTATAAAATTATTATTTTTATATTAATTAAAATACTTTATATTAGTAAAAAAATAAAAATTAACTCTTATTATAATTTAAAAATTAGAAAACTACTAAAGATTCAAAAAATTTAAAAAAATATAATAAAAATGTTAGCTAAATAATAATAAATTTTACCTACNTATTATAATTTAAAAATTAGAAAACTACTAAAGATTCAAAAAATTAAAAAATATAATAAAAATGTTAGCTAAATAATAATAAATTTCATAAAGTCAGAGCAATCTCATCTTGATTTTTTATATCAATTCTTTCATTTTATTTTTCATATTGGTGAGAGTTTGGTTTTTATATCAATTCTTTCATATTTATTTTTCACTTTTTCCTTTTTTTTTTAAGTGATAATTTCTATTTTCAATTTTATTTTTTATTTTTTCCTTTTCTTTTAAACTGATAATTTATATTTTCATATTTATCTAATATTTATTAATGATTTATTTTCTCTACAGATCCTACAGCCTAAAAAATAAGGATGTAGGATTTGTTGCCTAATACAATACATAAAGAAAGATTTTTTTTTTTTTGCTGTATCTTTAGAAATTAAAGCTACATAGTGATTGGTAAAAATTAGGAAAATTTTCTTTAGAAAAAAATAAAGCTACATCATGATTGGTTGGGTATTGATGTTTTAAAGCTAAAGAAGGCTGTAGGAGCAAGATACAGCCCAACCAATCACCCACAATAGCAAATTATAATATTTTCACTACATAAATTTTCTAATCACGTTAGTTATATATATTACAGCATCAGATTACAAAAAATACAAAAATGTTATTAAAATAATAATTCAAAATTAAACCATAAATAAGACTATATTCAAGATGAATATTAAACTAATAAAATGTGAATATATAAAGTATAAACCATAATAAACCTCGAAACATTTTAAAGAAAAGCAATAACACAAATGAGAAAAAGTTTAAAACAAATATAATATACGTACATAAATTGTACAGTTTTAAATAAAGTAATACGAATAAATATATCCACTCC
>OVBB01000283.1:17305-30647 GCA_900406415.1 Isatis lusitanica
ATTAACTGAATCATGAACGAGGCTTTCACAGTCATACTCATACTCATCACGCCCATCATCGGAGGACCAACGATGTTCCAGTTCATGAAGAAAGCCCACGTCTCTTCTACAAAAGGGTATACAGTGAAACAAATCTTTCCAAACATCAGTTTTTTCTCTGCAGAAGATCACATGAGAGAAACACTTAAGTTCAGCTGTCTTCTGTCTTCTCCCATGTTGAAACTTACCAACAACGACCGACAATTTTTTCTCAGTTCCTATTTTCTCTAAGTCCTCTGAGAAAATATTTGCAGAGGACAGACAAGCCTCGTGATCTGGAATTTCATGTAGCAGAAAAAGGAAACTCAGAATGAAACAGGAGACACGAGCTATAGCAAGTGCATCATCATCGAAAACATCTAGACAAGAGCGACTGCCAAAAATCACAGAGAAAAAAGCCTCTTTTGGCTCGCACAAGATGAATAAGAAACACAGTGCCCCAACAACCATCTCAGGGTCCTTTCTCAGGCTCAAAAACTAAGAGCAAAAAGCAAAGATGAACCATGGACATACATAAACTAGTGTATTGTCCGAGGAGTGGCTTTGGGTGGGAAGAAGTTTCAGCGCCTTCAAGAAAAAAGTCACTGAAGGAGAAAGTAAAAGAAGAACAAGTGGGAAGCTCAATTTCAAGGAGTGCATCAAATGTGATTATTGAGTGTGCTGACCCTGATTTCACTGACTTTGAGAAGTAGAGGGAAGAGACATGTTTTGACGTTGGTCATTCATGGGCATTGTATGATGACATGGGTCAATTGCCTCGATATTATGCCACGATCAGGAGTGTCATAAAGGCACCTAAATTCATGTTGATGATAACATGGCTAGAGGCTAAACCAGTTTATGAGAAAGCAAAGCAGTGGGTTCAGAGAAAATTGTCTGTCGTAAGTTCCAACATGGGAGAAGACAGAGGACAGCTCAACTTAAGTGTTTTTCCGTTGTGATCTTCTGCAGAGAAGAAAGAAAGACTGAAGTTTGAAAAGATTAATTTCACTGTATACCCTTTTGTAGGAGAAACATGGGCTCTCTTCAGAAACGGGGACATTATTTGGTCCTCCGGTGATCGGGTGTGATGAGTATGAGTATGAGTATGTTGAGATTTTGTCCATAAAATGTTATAATTATATACACCTACAATATTGTTTGTGGATATATTTTTTGGCGTACCTTGCTAGAAAAAAGAGAGTCGGATCTGTATTTGACACCAGGGCAGGTATATATATGATGGAGATGCCTAGCTTGCAATATAAGTCTTTCATGTGTTTAGGGTTTGTAATATTTCATAATCTAAAGCAACCGTAAAATGCAAACTCAAACCGAACCGAATTGGCGGAGAAACTTAACGTCCCAGAGGCTTGTCGGCTGTGTAACGGTGCTCTGGACACACGTCAAACATCTGTTCTTTAACTTCCCATCCAGCTCTCAGGTCTGGTATTTCTTCTACTCTAAAGTCCATCTTACTCCTCTGTTGTTTAATGATGGGTGGAAATGGTTGAGAAACCCGATCCGGGATAAGAATGTGGCTTTTAGTCTGAAATTGTCTTTCCAAGCTTCGATTTATGGCATTTGGAAGGAACGTAACTCGATATTTCACTCCAGACTGGTTAGATCAGCGAAATTGGTGATCATGGAAATTCAGGCTATTATCAGAGCTCGTTTGACCTCTCTCTCAAGGCTTCAAGGAGACCTTCCGTCTTTGGTTATTTACGTGTGTTCTTAGTTAGATAGTTTTTAAGTAGTAGGTAGTAAGTGTGCGGCTAACGGCCAACCTGGGTTTTAAATGGCGAGCGCTTTTAACACCATGGCGATTGGCGAGGGTAGGCGAGAACCATCTAGCTTTAAGCCCTTGTGGCCAGGCGACATACAGGAGGTGGTCGCTTTTGGTCGCTTCACCACAATTTTCCAAAGTGAAAAGCGACGCCATGGCAAACTACAATCAAACCAAAACGGGTTAGTACTAATTTCATAAATCAGCATAAACCGATTGGTTAAATAAAACCTATTTCAAGTCACCTACAAAAGCCTAATACATCTAAAACCCTAATGCAAGCCTTATTATAACTAAAAACCCTAACGCAAGCTACTGTATAATAGCTTCTAGTCTTATTCAGAATTTCACGTCACCTACAAACAGTTTTTAGAACGAAGCTCTAGGTTCAGAATTTTAATCTCATCTTTTGTTCCATTAGTAAGTACTCTTCTCATTATATTCCTATATTGGAGTTTCTTTTCTTGTTACTAGGATAGCTTCTCTTGTTTCTCACACTTCTAACATATTCTTATCTTCTACTATGAAGTTTCTCTATGGCTGAGACAGGAGGGTCATCACAAGGTCGATCATCCCAAGGTGGATCATCCCAAGGAGGAAATCTCTCGATGGATCCCGGGAGAAAATATAGAACAAGTGTGGATAATAACAATAATGTGTGGAAGTGTATTTTCTGTTACAAGGTGACTAAGGGAGGAGTTTCACATTTGAAAGGTGGGAGTACAAATGTCAAAGCCTGTCCAATGTGTCCAAAGCATGTGAAATTGGAGTTAAGGAACTACACAATCAAAAAAGCTGAAGAGAAAGCAATGCAGACGATGGCTTATGACCAGAAGATGGCTTATGAGGGTGATGGAGACTTGGAACCTGACACTAGTGAGCCAAAGCATACATGACTTCCTAATAATCGAAAGCATAGAGGTCCATTGGACAAGTATGTGACTTCAATGCCTCCAGATATATTGATAAAGAGCTAAGGGATAAAAATTGTGGAGGTATAGCTAGGTGGTTTTATGATTCTGGTATTCCCTTTAATGCTGTCACTTATGATAGTTTTAGAGAGATGATAGAGTTGATAGGACAGTATGGTATAGGCTTAAAACCACCAACTATGTACGAGCTAAGAGTCCCACTTCTACACAAAGAAGTCGTCAATACTCACACTCAGCTGCTCGAACATAAAAACGAGTGGGCAACTAAAGGATGCTCAATAATGTCAGATGGATGGCGTGACTCGGTGGTGCAGAAAGATATTGTTAACTTTCTAGTTAATTCTCCTATGGGTTATGTATTCATCAAGTCAAAGAAGTGTCTGAAGTTGTGAAAGATGCAACAATGTTGTTTAAGTTGCTTGATGACATGGTAGAAGAGATAGGAGAGATGAATGTTGTTCAAGTTGTCACAGACAATGCACCGAACTATGTAAAATCTGGTAAGATGTATATGATTCATTTATTCTCTTTTTTTCAATGTTTTTTTCTAATTCTGATCCACTTTGATCCATTTATGAATTTCATGAAAATTATTGATGTCAAAACGAGTGAATCTCTATTGGACTCCCTGCGCTGCACATTGTCTTGATCTCATGTTGGAAGACATCGAAAAGCTTGAACCAGTGAAGAATGCATTAAAGAAATGCATCTTCATAAATGGTTACATCTACTGCCGTGTTCCACTTTTGAATATGATGAGGAGATTCACCAGTCAAAGGAATTTGCATAGACCGGCTATTACAAGATTTTCGACCTTCAACAAACAAACCTGAAGAAAATGGTCACTTCTGAAGAATGGAATAAGTCTAAATGTCATAAAGAAGCAGGAGCAAGGAAAGTGAAACAATATATCATGCAAGATAGTTTCTGGAGGGATGTTGCTTATGCTTTGAAGTTGGCAAGTCTTCTTGTCAAGGTGCTTATGATGGTCGACGGAGAAAAAAAAGCCAGCAATGGGATACATTTACGCTGCAATGGATAGAGCAAAAGAGACCATATCTAAGAGCTTCAAAATTAAAAACAGAAATATGAGAAGGTGATTAAGATCATTGACAAACGATGGAGCTGTCAGCTTCATCAACCTCTCCACGCTGCTGGCTACTTCCTTAATCCGGCTATCCATTACAAAGATCCTGCTGATGTGTGTTGCAAAAAAGTGGAGAATGGTTTGTAAGATTCAATTAACAGGTTGGTCTCGAGTGTTGAGATTCAAGATAAGATTATGCTGGAGTTTGATGCCTTTAAAAATGCAACTGGCCTCTTTGGCAATAGCATGGCAAAGAGGCAAAGGAAGATGAAGACACCAGGTAAACGAACAAATCAATCAAAGTGTTTTGTTTCTGATGAAATTGACTAATGCATAAGTTTTTTGTTTTACTAGCTGATTGGTGGTCTACTTACGGATCTTCAGCACCGAATCTCGGAGACTTTGCTGTGAAGGTCCTTAGCCTAACATGTAATGCAACCGGATGTGAAATAAATTGGGATGTTTTTGAGCTTGTAAGTAGTTTACTTTTAGTGGTTTAACTTAACAGATTATATAAGGTTAATAGTTCTAAATGTTAACAGCTTCACACAAAAAGGAGGAATCGATTAGTTCAACATCGATTGAATGACATGGTGTTTGTCAAGTACAACCGTGCTTTACAACATCGGATGAGGAAAACGATAGCATGGATCCTATTCTCTTAGACGAAATTGATGAAAGCAATTAATGAATGGTTAATAGGAAAAATGAATGGGAACTCATCATGTGATGATGTTGATGCTCGTGTGTTTGAAGATGATGACTTATCATGGAATGTTGTGAGCCAGGCCTCAGGTGCTGAAGAACCAAGCTACTCTACTAGGGGATCAAAAAGTTTAAGCTCGAACAAAGGAAAAGGGAAAGCTACTTCTTCAACTCAGACAATTCCTAATCCTAAATCATGCTATGGTCCACAACCTTCTGATTCAGCTTTAGTGGATCTTGATGAAGATGAAATAGAAGAGGAGTTAGGAGCAGATGATTTAAGTTTTGAGAATGACTTAGAGTATGAAGAACATGATTCTGATTCTGCTTTTTAGTGTTTTAGTATGAGCTTTGGTGTTGCTTTCTAGTATTTTAGTATGAGCTTTGATGTTGCTTTCTAGTATTTTAATATGAGCTTTGGTGTTTTGTTGCTTTCTAGTATTTTAAGTTATGTTAAACATTTGGTTCAATCAATAAAATTGGTGTTTTTGATTTACATAGAGTTAGAGAATCTCACCTTTTTCTGTCTCTTGTATGCATGGCGACCACATACAAGTCGAAGCTCAAAGTAACAAACCAAACTTTGTCTCTTCCAACGAAACAGAAGACACAAAAATTTGCCTACTATGGGGCAACACTCACTAGAATTGTCTCTCACTATCCACAACACACTAAAATCTTGAGAATCCTTAATTCACATTATCCCCACATTACACTTAACCCAACCCCGCGAGAGGGGACGCTAGATCGACTTGTCTCCAGCCGACATGACGTTCACCATAGCCACATCCTCTCTTTCTACAACCCTGGGTAAGAAACCACAAGTCTATTTCCTCATCAATTTTAGAGCAAGTCTCCACAGCATTGAACACCATACCTTTGAAACAGAGCATGTTTTTGTTTTTCCAAATATACCACATAACTGAGGGACAATTTATTCTTAGCTCACTAGGGATGATTGCATTCTTAGCGGTTTTGAACAGGAATTGGAAGTTCACATAAACGGAGGAAGAATGAAAACTGGGTTAACATGGTCTGAATAAATCTGTCATGTATGAAGTGACTGATTTATTTAGATGAGATACTTTTTAGCGAATGACAAATTTTCTTTAACAGTTTTATTTGAATATGATAGTTTTTTTGTATTACTTCATGGTAGCTCAACAGTCTAGCGGTAGTTTTCTGATTTACTTGATGACAACTTCAATGACAGTTTTAATATTTGAATGGTAGTTTTATTTTGCAAGCGGTAGTTTTATTTTTTGACCGATAACTTTTTTTATCTAATAGGTTTTTTGGCTGAGTTGCAACAGATTTTCTCAAGTGCAACAGAGTTATTATGTGTTTTTTTTTTTAAATTTATGTTATGACAGGTTTCTTTGATACGACAGGATTTTCTAACGACATAGCAGAGTTTTTAAGTTTTTTAATAAATCTATCAAATTATTTAATTACTAGATTAACAAATACGTTACATCATGTTTATTTTATGTTGTAACAGATTTAATTTTGTTAACAGACTTTTAGTCTTATTATGGCATGTTTTAGTACACATGTTATGACAGATTTATTTGTTATTAAATTGACTATTTCTCGTTTATATATGTTACAACAAATTTTTTACGGCAGGTTTTTTTATCAAATTAAATTCTATATTTTTCAATAAATGTCCCAATTTTTTTACTGTGTTTCCTTAATTTTAGGAACTGATTTGTAGGTAACTAAATATTTTTGTAAATTCGTTTTTCCTTGATTGTAGGTAGTAAATTATTCGTTTTCCTTAATTTGAAGTTATTAAATTTTGATTTATTTATTTTTTATTTCAAAAATTTTAAATCAATTTATTTTTAATAAATTTGTGTTCCTTAATGTGTAAAATAATTTTAAAATAATTGTAGGTAATCAAAATTCGTTTTAATCCGTTTTCCCTATTTAAAAATTTTTCAAATCTAATTTTTAGTACATTTGTGTTCCATAATTATTAAAATAATTTTCAAATATTTGTTTTTTAAATAATAATTCGTGTTCCCTCTATTTTCTTAAAATATTTGTTAAAAAATATTTATTTTCACATAAATTATTTCATATTTTATTCTCATCAATTATGGTTTCTTAAATTGATTGTAATTTTTTAGAAGTAATAGTAAATGACGTATTTGTAGATGGTTTAAGATGTTGGTTTTTATGTCTTTTACACAAAAAAATATGTTAGATTAGTAAACTTGAATTTCAAGATGTTAATCTAGTAATTATATAACAAATTCATGTTAATCTAGTAATTTTTCCATAAATAAAACTATACCAATTTCTAATAAGGCTTCAAAAAAAAATGTAAACAACAAATTATTATCTTTTTTTTTAAAATAATGATAAAAGGTTTTTGCAAAAACTAACATTGATAAGTGGCTACAAAGTTTTAAAGAGTACTTTATGGGTTTTTAAAGGAAAACCTGTTTCTCGCAAAAGTACACTATTGTGCGCCTTGATGAAAGATTTGGGGGTAATGGGAGATTGTCTGCTGATTCTGTCGCGTTTGGCGAATGGATTAACAGTTTGGCTTTGATTGATCTCGGTTTCAGTGATAATAAATTCACATGGAGGCGTGGGAGAATGGAGAGTACGTATGTGGCGAAACGTTTGGACCGTGTATTATGCTGCGCGCACACGAGATTGAAGTGTCAGGATGCTTCCGTGAAGCATCTCCCAATTTTAGCTTCAGACCATGCGCCGTTATATTTCCAACTATCTCCCAAAGTTGTATCTAATCCTCAGTGTAGGCCGTTTCGTTTTCAAGCAGCTTGGTTGAAGCACCCCAGTTTCAAAGATTTGTTATCCGCTTCTTGGCATGGGAGGTTGTCGACGCCGCAGGCGTTGGAGGAACTCAAGGCTAAGCTTAAGAAATGGAATCGGGATGTGTTTGGTGACGTGCACAAGAGAAAGGAGCAACTGATGATTGAACTCAAACAGGTGCAGGATGATTTAGAGATATCTCAGACAGAAGAGCTACTGCCGAAGGAGGAAGATGTTCGGGGAAAAATGGAGGAAGTATTGGAGCAGGAGGAAATCCTGTGGTGTCTGAAATCAAGGGAGAATCGCATTAGCCTTGGGGACAGGAACACCAAATTCTTCCATATGTCAACTATCATATGACGGCGACAAAATCGCATTGAAGAACTCAGAGACGATGAGAACAGATGGGTGAAGGAACCGCATGAGCTTGAACAGATGGCGGTGAATTATTACAAGGGTTTATATTCCATGGACGATGTCCCCAGGGTGGTTGATCCGCTACCTGTTCATGGTTTTGTTGGTCTCACGCGGGATGAGCAGAGGTGTTTGAATAAACCTTTCCTGGGGGCCGAAGTGGAGGCTGCGTTTCATAGCATGGGAAGCCTAAAAGCTCCGGGGCCAGATGGTTTCCAACCCGTTTTCTACCAGGATTGCTGGGAAGTTGTTGGGGAGTCTGTGGTAAAATTTGTTTTGGACTTCTTTGAAACTGGAACGATGCCTCCGGGAACGAACAATGTGTTAGTAGTATTGTTGGCTAAGAGAGCAAGCCCAGTGAGGATTACGCATTTTCGACCAATCTCACTCTGTAACGTGTTGTTCAAAACGATTACGAAGACTTTAGTGTTGCGACTCAAGAGTGTGATTGCGAAAATGGTTGGTCCGGCTCAGTCGAGCTTCATACCAGGCAGGTTGAGCACTGATAATATAGTGATAGTTCAGGAGGTGGTCCACTCTATGAGAAGGAAAAAAGGGAGGAAAGGATGGATGCTTTTAAAGTTGGATCTGGAGAAAGCTTATGATAGAGTCCGTTGGGACTTCTTGGAGGACACGGTACGCGCTACAGGGTTGAATGAATGCTGGATCAGATGGATACTTCAATGCACACGAGATCCAGTGATGACTGTCCTTTGGAATGGCGAGAAAACAGAGGAATTTACACCAGAACGTGGGCTTAGACAGGGTGATCCACTCTCGCCGTATCTATTTGTGCTGTGTTTGGAACGGTTATGTCATATGATTGATAGATCAGTGGTGATGGGGGATTGGAAGCCCATAAGTCTATCAAGGGGTGGTCCGAAATTGTCCCACATTTGCTTTGCGGATGATTTGATCTTGTTTGCGGAGGCTTTAGTGTTGCAGATCAGGGTTCTTCGAAAAGTGCTGGAACGTTTCTGTGTTACGTCAGGTCAAAAAGTGAGTTTGGAGAAATCAAAGATCTTCTTCTCTAATAATGTGTCGCGCGAATTGGGTCAACTGATTAGTGCTGAGAGTGGAATCCAAGCTACAATGGATCTGGGGAAATATCTGGGCATGCCAGCGCTACAGAAGCGCATAAATAAAGATACATTCGGTGACATACTTGTGCGAGCTTCATCGCGCTTATCGGGTTGGCGGAGCCAAACTTTAAGCCTCGCGGGACGACTTACGTTGACGAAGTCGGTCTTGGCTTCTCTCCCAGTTCATATGATGAGTTCGATACATCTTCCGAAATCGATTCTGGCTGGCTTAGATAAGATATCACGTTCTTTTCTCTGGGGCAGCTCACCCGAGAGACGTCGACAACACTTGGTAGCATGGGACACAGTTTGTCTACCTCATTTTGAAGGGGGGCTAGGAATTCGGAAAGTGGCAAGTATGAATAAAGTGTTGCTGGGTAAGTTGGGATGGCGACTTATGAATGAGGATTCTCGGCTTTGGGCTAAAGTTCTCCGATGTAAATATAAGGTTACGAGTATTCGAGACCTGACTTGGTTGACAGCAAAGAGACCGAGTTCATCTACATGGAGGAGCGTGAAGATAGGACTAAGAGATGTAGTACTGCGTGGGATGAAATGGGTAATTGGCGATGGCAGGGATGCATGTTTCTGGTCAGATAAATGGTTGACGAATGTGGCGTTGAGGGATAGGGAGTTTACAGATCTGCCCTTGGATTTGGAATCAATTCGTGTTAAAGATTTGTGGATCGATGGCACGGGATGGAGGTTTAATGAGATTACTCCTTTCTTATTGCAGCATGTCAGGCTTGAACTAGCAGTGGTGGTGGTTGATCGGTTACGGGCGCTCGGGATCGTTTATCATGGGGAGAAACGTCGGATGGTGTTTACAGTTAAGTCTGTGTATTCCTTGTTGGAAGCGAACTCGGATCCGAGGCTCAGTATGGGGAGTTTTTATGCTCGGGTATGGCGAGTAACAGCTCCAGAACGGGTGCGTGTGTTTCTTTGGCTGGTAGGACATCAAGCAATTATGACTAATGCAGAACGCTTTCGTCGACATATGGGAGAATCTAGCATGTGTCAAGTCTGCAAAGGAGCGGAGGAATCAATAATTCACGTGTTACGGGATTGTCCGTCGATTGCAAGTATTTGGTCCCGGATTGTTCCTACACGAAGACGAGATGAGTTTTTCAGTAGCTCACTTCTTAGCTGGGTGTATGGTAATCTGGGTTCAGTCGACGCAGTGGATGATTGCAGCTGGCCGACTCTGTTTTCTATGGGGTCTGGTGGAGCTAGAAGTGGCGGTGCGGCTACGTCTTCGGTGAAGTATGCAAGTGCAGAGACCGGGTTCAATTTATTAAAGCATTGGCGATGGAGGTACAGAGGATTCACTTGTTACAGAGGCAGGGGGACGGTGAGAGAGAACGTATTGTACGATCGATAGCTTGGTCTCCGCTGAATACGGGTTGGCTGAAGCTGAACACAGATGGAGCAGTGCGTGGTAGTTCTGGGTTGGCCACTGCGGGCGGTGCATTACGTGACGAAGCAGGGAGTTGGTGTGCAGGTTTCTCGCTCAACATCGGTGTTTGTTCGGTACCTTTTGTGGAGCTGTGGGGTGTCTACTATGGGTTATTCATTGCTTGGGAGAGGAAAGTGTCGAGACTTGAGGTGGAGATCGATTCTGAGGTTGTTGTTGGGTTCTTAAAAACAGGGATTAGTGAGTCTCACCCCCTGTCCTTCCTGGTACGACTGTGCCATGGCTTTATATCATGGGATTGGATATTCCGCTTTTCTCACGTTTCCAGGGAGGCTAATCATCTAGCTGATGGGTTAGCTAACCTTGCTTTTACTTTGCCGTTAGGCTTGCATCTTTTTGAAACAGTTCCTGAGTCTGTTAGTTTTATTGTTGAGGAGGACGTGAATGGATCTGCGTATCCAAGGCGTGTTCGCGTTTAAAACTTTTTATTGTAATTTTTTTCATTTGTTTTTTTTTTAATTTAATACAGGGGCACTAATCCGGCCATTCACCAAAAAGAAAAACCTGTTTCTCTGTTTGTTTCCTATTTTTAGCTTTTTTATTATTATTCTAAGATACTTTGTGAAAACTTATCCATTGCAAGTACTCTACAAAATGCTGACTGAAAAGACTCATTTATGTTTCTTTTTTTCAGAAATGGAAAGATAAACCAAAAAGACTATATTGGTGTTTTACATACACTAACACTTACAAATTTCACTAAATCTAATAAATGTAAAACAAGTGATCTAACTTTTGATTAGGATGTTAGTCATACTCAACCCTAATAGTATTTGAGAATTGTTTCCTTATGTAATCGTCTAATTATCGCGATCATAATTAAGCTTACGAAAAAAATGATTAGAACATCATTTATGAATTCACCAAATTATTTTTGAAAGATATTTGTAGCAGATATTCTGAATTTCATTAGTTGTCATATTTTCTTCATAGATTTTATGATTTTGTATTTTAAAAGAATGACTTTTGTGTTTGTGTTCAATGTTATTAATTACTAAAAATATTATGAGTTGCATTAGTTGTCATATTTTCTTTATAGATTTGAGAATTTTGTATTTTAAAAGAAGGAATTAATTTTGTCTTCAATATTATCAAGTACTAAAAACATATTCACTTATGAGTCCAACGTATGTAGCATGCCATCAGCTTACGTCACTATGACTACCTAGCTAGACCTACGTAGTAGAAGGCTAGAAGCATGATAGCTAAAAATCCAACAAGGAACCTCTGCATATCTATATTTTTGTGAATGAGCGGTGTTTAAGACGTTGATAGAGAAATACCTAAAAGATTATGTGGTTACAATCTATGGAGTTCCAGAATTATTTACAATCTCTGCAACCACAATGGGCCCAACGCAATTGTTGTATACATACTTTGATAGTTATGTCCTTATCATTTTATTTTTATTTGTGTTAAATGTCCCAACTTTCTTTGCCAGAAAATAGTTCGTCATTTTTATCTTCCTCTTGGTTCTATAAATAGAGAGCACATAGAGTATCACTTCATTCATCACTTGTCATTCCATAAATCAAAAGAGTATTATAAGGCCGTGAATGGTAACCATTGATCTGCACTGCACCACACTTAACAGTAACACAAATCTTTACATATACCATATATCTATACATTTTTATAATTGTAAAAACCACACCGCACTTGTACCGCTAGTTCCGCACCGCTCGAAAACTGCTCACCATTCAGAGTCTAAGTAAAGAAAATGGCTTCCAAGGCTTTGCTTCTGCTGGGTCTCTTTGCATTTATTTTCGTCGTCTCAGAAGTGGTCACGCGCCGTTTCTGAAAGACAGTCCGGTACATAATTTGTTTTTTATATTTCAGTTTACTTAAGCAGAGAATGTTCGTGACTCGTATGGCTAATTTGTACTTACTAAATTCAAAACACTCGTATGTATATGATGTTGAATCTTTCTATACGTAGATAAAGTACGATTTATATGTTTTATGAAAAATTATATGTATTTTAATTAATAACTAGCGATTCAAATATGTATACATCTTTTTAAGATCTAAAGAAACCAATTTTGAAATCAGGGAGAGGAATGCACATTGGCACATTCTGAGCAATCTTTGTGATAATGCGTTGTTTTGGACAGGCAAGGTGCAGTCAGAGACAGAGAAAACTATGTTACCTAATCAGTATAATGGTGGCAAAGGCGGCCGTGGAGGATTCAGTGGAAGAGGAGCATACAAAGGAGGAGGCGCTGGAGGATACCCCGGAGGATTTCACGTTCCACCCGGTTGCCACCATAGTACTGGCTGCTGATATGGCTGCTCAAGGTGTTGTTCTTTTGCCGGGGAAGCTGTTCAGACTCTGTCCGGTCACTAAAACTTATATAATGTATTAATCACCATGCATGGTTTCATCGTATACACTTATGTGTGTGTTTGAGTATAGGTAAACCGATCTACTGTGCCTTTGTAATGACCTGCCTCAAGTGTACTTAAGAGACGGGCAAAATTAAATAGCGAAATTATGGAATAAAATTTGAAAATGTATTGTGTTTGTTTAAGTTGTAATAATAGAAATCGTTTGTATGTTATGCTATCCTCTTTTTTGTAACAGTGTTATTTCATTATTCCTACTCTTAGGTTTGGAGAAAGAAATAGATATGATTAAATAAATAAAACTATACCAATTTCTAATAAGGCTTATAAAAAAAAATAAACAATAAACAGTTCTAATTTTCTTTTTTCCCTTTCTATTATAATAGTGATAAAAGAATTTATTTAAAACTTAAGAGCACCTCCATATGTATTATACCCAAAATAAATCATTCGGTCATTAAATATTACTAGTAAAGCTGCTAATCCCGCGCATGCGCGGGGTATATTACGTTAGTTATATATTTATTTCATTCGTATTATATATAGTTTTAATAAAATTACACAGTTCAAAATATTTTAATATTTATTTGTCTGTTTATGTGTATNTTGATATTCTTTTTACCTTTTTTTGCGTTTTCGCACCCATTGGTTACATGCCATTTTTTGTGTTTATTTGTATCAATATATTAATATTAATTTTTCTTTAAT
>OVBB01000284.1:4232-30522 GCA_900406415.1 Isatis lusitanica
TTCACTATCAAACACAACCCAGCGGATGTATGTGAACATGTCTTCCATAATAGAAATTATCGTCTTCAGTAGAAATCACAGCCAATACACGAAACAAGAAGAACAATGATGCATGGGTATGCGACAGCACATAACTGCAAGAAATTAAAATATAAAAACTATAATAAGGCACCTGAAGATGAGCCCTAGAAACCAAATCAGGACGAGAGTTTTGAAACTGAATCACAAACTGCAAGACGAAATCCAAATCTGGTTCCAGTGACAATGCACAGATCTGATCCAGATTGTGAAGAAGTTTCACATAATACTCAAGAGCCTGGAGAATCAAAATTGAAAAAGATGTTAGAAAACAAAACTTATTTCAGCTTTTCTCCCATTACGTTATGTAAATAGAGAATTTGGAAGCCCCAACCTTTTTCCAAGAAAGAAGCTTAATAGCACGCGGTGGGGTTGGAGCTGATAATCTTTTGTTTAAAGTAGGATCAAATCCAATTGGGTGACGACCGGATGCAGTTGTCCTTTCTTCTATCTCCTTTTCGTCATTTTCGACAAGAGCTAATCTTAGAAATCCCGCTGACTCCAGAACAGCATCTACCTCTGATATGCAAGAGGCTATGTGCTTCCTCGCCAATTCGAAGCCTCGTCCTTGTGGTCGTTTCATACAGTTGAGAGTGTGTAGAAAATGCTGAAAATTATAGAGGAAATGTTAAAACAACTAGCGATGCACAAGTCCATCACAGGCTTAGGGAACGAAATTATCAATACATCACGACTCGGACCCATTTTTTACCCACAAGTGAGGGTCAATTAGGTAACTAAAGATGCCAAATTTTTCTTAAGTATAATATCTACTAGGCTTGTTCATTCTAGTGAGTTTCACAACCTGGAACATATGACACAAAGAAACATATTGTAACTCTGTCTGCCACTCCCCATTGTAAGGTTAGATTGAAGAAAAGCAACTTGATCATACTGATGCTCAGTAAATTTAGTAAATCAGACAGATTTAATACTGGCGAATACACCAAATTCACATTTTTACTGTCGGTTTTAGTTTTTCTTCTTCAAAGTAATTTAAATATTGTGATGTTCGATGGGCAGCAGAATATTTAAGTTAAAAAGGAACAGATTCGTAAAATTAAACACAACTTAACATGACCCCCAAAGTTGAGAAAAGCCATCAGTAACAAATAAAATGTAACAAAATCTACAGATCTGCCAAAGAAAGAATAAATAAAGCATGAGACCTTACGGAAACGTATCCGGCATAACAGAGCTTTGCAGAAACTCTCTTCCAGTTCGGGATTAGTTTGTAGAGGTTCCAATTCTGCACCATTTAAAGAAAACAGAAAGCCATTGATCTCAGTTCGTGCTGCTGTGCAGCAGTGTTACAAATAAACAATTGACCATTTAACTGGAGAGAGCTGTTAGTTATTCTTTGGAAGAAAAAACAAATTGAAATGTTAAGCAGACTTTACTCATATATCATAACTGAGTAGAAGACTCACAGCTATCATATACAGGCCAGAGAGACTAATTTTAAGTTGGTATATGTTAGAGAGCGGTTGCACAATATCGAATTCAAATTCATGATGCTGTCTGTAAACCCAAATTAACCATTATACGTGTAAACAATATATCAAGGAAAGGAAACATAAGACTCCTCAATCCGTTCATACGAATATTTTATCTCGATTCTACAAGTGTGTGCATGGAAAATAAGAAAGGAAGATATACAAAGCATGAAAGTACCTTCCAACGATCTCCTTTTTGATGATGTGGCCTTACAAGCACGTAGCTGTCGACAGATTGTTTCTTCGACCGCATTTAAGAGTGACAAGCCCTTAGCATCCTCATCTCCACTAAAAGGAAGACCATAGGTCATTGTAAGAAGATCCTCTTCCTGTTATTAAGTATGTAATAGGTGAATCATTCTGTGTAAAATAGTCATGCAGGGGCTTCTGTCGAGTCACGCAGAGAGAGTCCAACGCAAAAGTTTTCTATCCAAAATATTACAACAAATCTTCTTATGTTTTTCATCTGCATTCAGCCGTGCAGAGGTGGTAATTATCTAGACAAATAACTGCTTAGACCTAATAAAAAGATATTATCAGAGGAGATCAAAGTGAACCCAGTTTTCGTGTCTGATGTCTCCAAGCAGGGAAACGTGGCTTCTTAATTAAACTGGGATCATTAACATTTCAACTCAGATAAGCTTATGGTTACTGACAACTGTGAAATGTAAAAATGTGTAAGCAATTGTTATCGCCAGAAATAAATTTATGGGACATTTCAAAAGATCTAGGAAGTAAATATTGAACACAGACTAAACCATTAAAGAAAAAAAACTACATAAGTACAAACTAAAATCATCTTCTTAGCACCAGAATAATAAGAAAGGACAGAATTTTGTTAAAGTTAATTACTTCATTTGTGCGTGCATCGGAAACCACAGAAACAACTGCCCTGCAAGTTGCTCGTATGACCCTACAATAAGAATGCAATAGAGCTTGTGAAGATGTCCTCTCAGGCCTAAGAACATAGATGCATGAAAACACAGTCTGGGCCAAAGAATGACCCATATGCCATGTTGCCTGCAAACAGAGTAGAAAGTTTATCAATAAGAGAGCAGAGATCAACCAAATTCAGGTAACATATTTGTTCATCTAACACTCTATAAGGCAAAAGACACAGAATATGGATAAAGCAGAGTAACTCCGAGGCAGATGTAATAGCTACATACATCTCAATTTCATAATTTTCAAATGAGAAGTCATTAATTCTCCCGGAAAAAGGAAACTATGAGATGTTGTCTAATTACAATTATAGCTTACAACTAGGTCAGTATTATTTTTTCACATCTTTAATAAAGATTACCTCGCACACCAGGAGATGGTCCATAATGTCGATGATGCTTTCCACATTAACAGTCCTATCAGAGCTTATAGGGACCGGCGCAAAACCACTTTCTATGGCTTCATCTATAGAATAAAATGCAGACACCATACCAGAATCCATCTTTGGATCCATTATCTAGTACAAAGCAAGGACCCCATTAGAGGACAGAGTTTGAAACTCAAGCAAATTGCTACAACGAAATCAATTAGACACCACTTTTCAAATACATTTATGACAAACATGCAAGTAGCCTAAAGATAAGTTCCAACATAAGTGCATTTTCTACGAACTCCGGTTGTATAAGGAACTTAAAATACGAAATTACATATAATAAGCTCGCATATGAACAAGATAAAGATATAGGACGCAAAAGGCTTTGCAGCCTCTAGAAAGAATGTTAAGCCAATCACAGCTACGTACTAGATCTAGATTCTAGAACAAGATTGAGAACAGTACACCAAGCGCCAACAAGCATTTTTCTAAACCTACAATGAAAAAGATGGTTACACAAGCTATCCCCTTGTAGATATAAAGAACGTGGGGATAACATAAAACCCAATAACTTGAAATCAAAGTGTGTAGAACCTCCAATGCAGACATGGCAGCGAAAAGATTGAAATTATCTCCATGAATGAGCTCGCCGTCATGAAGATCTGCAAAAGAAATTAAAGACATTCACTTGCACCTAAACCTGTCGAAGTTTTCAGTTTTTTCATAAAAACTCATAAAAACTAGGCGTATAGTTATCATCCAAAATTCTAAGCCAATAAACCTACTTAATACATACTATCGTCTAATTCAAAGCCAAACATTCATGATTATAAACATATCTTGAAAACAAAATTGAAAAGTTTCAAGCAAACATATACAGTAAGAAAGAGAGAGAGAGAGAGAGAGAACCACTGCAGGCGGCGGAGAGGAGAGGCAAAACATCGGCCCAGACGGAGTTATCACCGGAAGGGATAGAACAGTTCGTAGACTCGTGAGGAACCGAAGACGATTCTTCTTCAGTGACTGGTTGCATCGCGAACTCGCCAATCACCTATTCGCAACTTTTGATTTTTCTGGAATCGAATCCTTGCGGGGGTTTTTCGCTATTCAGTTTACTCTTTCTAGATGAGGGAACACTAGCTTCAGCAGGTTAGGGCAATTCCCGGGTCGGATCACCCAAGAAGGCCCAATCACCCGACCCTCTTTCCATCATATTTTCCTCTATAAGAAAAATGAGAATAAAGAAGAAACAATTAGTAGCAAAGTATGTATATTTAGGAGAATGACATTTATATACCAACATACCCCGATGATATAATGTATAGTCTCGAGTGATATATAGATACAGGGATATAGCTGACACCTATAACATGTGATATGTGCGCGGCGATTAAGTCGAAATCGGCGCATTATGCGATGAGGCGATTAATTTTCGCGTTAAACCGTTTAGGATCCGCGTCGACAGTTTAAAATTTACATTGGACGGTTTAGTTTTCGAATAGCTTAAATATTTTTTCTTTTTTAATTTCAGCCAAAAGAAAATTAAACCCAACAAAAATCCAATTTGATTTAGTTTAGGCTTTTAGATTTTTTATTTTTAATTTAGTGTTTGGGTTATGACAATCTTTATTTTAAACATCTCATGTTGGATCTTATATGGTATATTTATAAATCTTATATGGTATATTTATAAAATTTATATAAAAGTAGTTGTACAACATTTTGAATTTATTTTTATACATAAATATGTTAGAGCTGTTATAAAATACGTGAAATTGTATAAAAACTAATGTTTTAAATTTCAGTTAATGTTTTTCTTTTTCTCATTTTAAAAGTTTTGATTTTTTTCTCGAAATTTAAACTAATTTTGTTTAAAAAAAAACTTCAAATACCATCATAAGAAGTTGTACTTGTATTCATTAATATTTAGCTATAAGATGTCTTTCAAATTGTTTTTTAAATCCTATCAGGTATATTTTATTGATGAAATCTCAAATTTAAAATAAACTAGAATTATATGGAAATTGTACAAATGATTAGTCCAGTAAGCTGGGATTTGAAGAAACTGTTACAAATGTTAAATCCAATAAGGGAGAATTTATAAAAAAATGAATTTTTCTAAAAATCATTGATCCAATAAGCCCATGTATATTCTGTAATTATAAGTTGGTATTCTTCTGATGCAGTTTGGAATGTAGGTTTTTGGGATGGTAATTGTTTTTATGGTATTAAGCTGTACTTCTGTATAAATAATTACAAAATATTTTATAATATTCTAATTCATATTAATTTGTTTACGGACGAATAAATGTTGATAGTCTATCTTGTGCTGGTCTAACATATTATTATTATTTTTTTGTCATCAATGATTAGTTATTAATTAAACCAAGTGTGACATATAGTCACGATGTAATTGAGAATCAATTACATTTGGGATAAAGAAATAAGGAAAATAATATGAGTTGTTTGGAATTGCCACTTTAGCAAGAGCATCGACCGCTTGATTCTGATTTCTTGGGCACCAGGTAATTAGGCTTTCGTCAAACTTGTTCTGCCAGTTCCAAATGTCTCTGATCCAGTTGTGAATTGCAAAGTTTATCACCTTTTTATTGAGAATATCCACCAGATACTTACAGTCCCCTTCAAAATGAATTCGGCGGTGGCCCTGAGCCCAACAGTATTGCATTGTGAATATTAAAGCTTGGCATTCAGCTTCTAGTGCTGAAGTTGGTTGATGATGAGCAGCCTGCCCTGCACCCTTAAAGTATCCATTTGCATCCCGTATGATCCATCCAGCCTTTGTTGATGTATTTGAGTTAATGAAGGAACAATCGTAGTTACATTTAAGATAACCCTCTTGAGGTCTTGTCCATGAAGGTGCTAGATTCTGTGAATTCAGTTGACGCTCTGGAGAGGTTAATATTGTTTGATCAGATACTTTCTGAGCTGAGAGCCAATCTGATGCATCCTGTTTTGCGTCGTGTTGTAGTTTCTGCCAGTTGATTTGTCTTTTTGGAAGATGAGTATGTTGCAGCTCTTCCATAATCTCCATAGAATCCAGAAAGCAGTTTGGTGAACCACATGATCTATGATTGGTGGTGGTTTGAGTATTGTTTGTTACTGATCGTGAATGCCTGCAGAGTGATCATAAAGTATAGGAACATGGAAATTTGATGCACGCCAAAGGTGTTGTGCATATCCACATCCAAAAAATAAGTGTTGAGTTGATTCTTCCAGTCCTAGACATCTTGGGCATCCCTCAGAAGTAGGAATATGTCTTATATTCAAAGTTTCACCAGTGGGTAGGCAATCAGAAAGGAGTCTCCATAAGAAGTGCTTTATTTTTAGTGCAGTATTGAGTTTCCATATTTCTGTTTTGAGTGATATTGGGCCTGGTGGTGATGTTGCTTGTTGGGTGTTGTTAAGGTGTGTAGACAACCAGTACGCTGACTTTACGGTGTATAATCTGGTATTTGTGTAATGCCATCCTAAACAGTCATTGTTGGATTGTTGACTTAGCCAGAGTGATGTAATGATGTTTGCATCTTTGTCGTGAATGAGTTGGTGAATCTTGGTAACATCCCATTGTCGAGTAGAAGTTATTATATCTTTGACCAGAAGTGTCTCATCTCTTGTGTGTATCGGTCGTGGAGCACGAGAAGAGTGGGTTGGTAACCAATTGTCTTCCCAGAGTTTTACTGCCAAGCCATCTCCAATAACAAATCGCATACCAGAAGTTACTAAATCACGTCCTTGTAACAAAGATGACCAGATGTAAGAGCATTTTTTAGGACGAGAGACTTGTAGAATAGATTGTTCGCCACAATACCTCCCTATTAGAATTCGGGACATTAAACACTGAGGATTTTGTAATATTCGCCAAACTTGTTTTCCGTGTAAAGCCATATTAAACTGGTCCAGATCCTTGAAACCAATTCCTCCTTCTTTTTTCGGCAGACTCAATCTGTTCCATGCAAACCAGTGCAAACCTTTCTTCTCTGGCCCTGAACTCCACCAAAACTTAGCGAGTATATGATTGATTTCTTGACAAATTGTTTTTGGTAGTTTGAAAACATTCATCGCATATATAGGCATTGCAGCCGCTACTGATTTGAGTAATATCTCTTTGCCACCAGGAGATAGATATTTCTTACTCCATCCTTGTGTTCGTTCTCTAACTTTCTCAATAATATACTAAAACAGCTCAACTTTTTTTCTCCCAAATTGTTCCAGCAGCCCAAGTTATTTCCCCCCACCACCATTATTGTGTATTCCTAGTATCTGTCGTAGTTTGGTTTTAGTCTGTGGACGTACCCGGCTACCAAAGGTGATGGATGATTTGCCGAGGTTGATGGCTTGACCAGACACAACTTCATATTGAGACAGAATTTGTTTAATGGCTCGTCCTGTAGTAGGGTTGGCAAGGGAGAAGACAAAGAGTCATCTGTGAATAACAAATGATTAACAGCTGGGCAGTGTTGTCCAATCTTCATACCAGGAATTTTCCGGTTAGTGGCTGTTTTAGTCATCAGATGAGTAAGAACTTCTGCATACAGGATAAAGAGATAAGGGGATAGGGGGTCCCCTTGGCGTATCCCTCTTCCTGGGGTGATGAATCCTCTCGGTGTACCATTGATCTGAATAGAATATGTAACTGAAGAGATACAAGCCATTATCCAACTTATCCATTTGGTATCAAAGCCCATATGACGCATTATCTCTTAAAAAAATCTCCATTCGAGCCGATTGTAAGCTTTCGTGATATCAGTTTTCAGGGCCATATAGGATTTAAATTGTTGTTTACAAGCCTTCAGTGCGTAGTACATTTCGTGAGCAATTATTACGTTGTCAGTAATCATTCTTCCTGGTATAAAGGCTGCTTGATTCTCAGAGACTATCCCCGAAAGATGTCGTTTGAGTCTATTTACCAGAATCTTTGAAATTATTTTGTAACTGACATTATAGAGAGCAATAGGATGGAAGTCTGCCAACTTAACTGGAGCTGCAGTCTTCGGTATTAGACAGATGTTGGTGTGGTTGTATTGTGGGTCCAATCTATCTGTTTCAAAGAATTTTTGAACTTCGTCTGTTTTGGCAGGGTGTAACTGAGTCCAAAAACGGTGGTAGAATGCATTGGAGAAGCCGTCTGGTCCTGGTGCTCAATGTCCCCCAATAGAGAAAGTCGCTTCTTGAATTTCCTGAAGAGTAACTGGCTGTAGCAGATCTCTGTTCATCTCAGTGCTAACTCGTTTCTGGAAACCATTAAAAACTTCCGAAAGGGCATCATTCCTTGGTGTTTGTGATGTGAAGAGGTTGTTGAAATAGTTTTCTGCTACAATTGCTATATTGGAGTCTCCTCTATGGATGTTCCCTGAATCATCTTGTATCGCACTCATTCTGTTCTTAACCCTTCTTGTTTTAGTTACCGAGTGGTAGTATCTTGTGTCGCAGTCTCCATTTCTTAACCATGAATTTCTACTCTTTCTTTTCCAATATGTCTCTTCTTCCACATAGGCCATGTTCAGGTCTTGTTGAAGCTGAACTCGTTCATTTGTAGAAGATGAAGCTGAAGCTGTAGCTCTATCCAGTTGGAAACACAAAAGAGATATGTGTGCGTGCGCATTTTGATAGTTAGTACGTTTCCATTTACAAATCTGGGAGCGACAGTTGATCAAGCGCTGATATAAGGAGGGTGTTGATCTTGGAGTAGATCGGGACCATCCTCTAACTACTGCTTCTTGAAATCCTGGTTTATTTTCCATACGATCGTCAAAGCGAAACCTTCCATGGTGAGCCTCATACGAGTGACCTATGAAGGTGATCAATGGTCTATGATCTGATTCATCAAACTCCAAGTAGTGTGTTTCAGAATTGGGGTACTGCCGGTGCCATTCCACATTATCCATGGTGCGATCTAGACAACACTGGACATAGTGGATCCCTCTTTGTCCCGCCCATGAGAATTTGTCTCCGAAGCTTGGGAGATCAGTAAACTGGCATGTTCTAATCATTCGTCTGAAGTCGTGAAATGAAGCTTCAGATCTTCGTCTACCACCTTTTTCTCCTCATTACCACATATTTCATTAAAATCTCCAAGGATAAACCACGCTTCTCTTCTATTGATTGCAGTTCTCTCTAGTCTCTCCCATAGATTGTTACGAAAATCATGATCTGGGTGGCCATAGACAAACGACAAGTAGAAACCAGTTCCATTGATTTTAACATAAGAATTTATAAGATTAGGAGAATAAAAGGAGACTGACAAATCAACTGAACCTGAAAAGATAATAACGAGACCACCACTACGACCTATAGGTGGAATAGAAACATAATTAAACCCCATCTCACAAGCTAAATCTCTGATGAAATCGTCTTGCTGCTTAGTTTCGGTAAGGCATATGATGTCCAAGAGATATTTCTGATGTATCTCCTTAAGGCGTCGAACCGTCAAGTCATTACCCAGACCTCGACAGTTCCAACAGGCTGTCCTCATGATGGATTTGGTGGTTTAGGGCCCACCGTGCCTCTCCTTGGGGTTAGTGTTGTGTCGCTTGAAGGACCCCCATTGCTCGTTTCTGGTTCCCAAGCCATCAGCTTTGAACTTTTGTCATCAGTTTCTTTGCTTTCAAACTTGCGTTTCCTTCCTTGACTTTCCTTGGTATCCGCTGTGAGTGTTGTTGCGGCATCTTCCTGAGGTATAGAGATTTCACTCGGACCTGGGACATCACCACAAGAATTTGGGAATATCGGAACTCGGTTGAAGAGCTCGTTGGATTCCAATTCGCTGCTAAACATGTCGTAGTGTTCAAACCCATCGTCAGANTATCCGCTGTGAGTGTTGTTGCGGCATCTTCCTGAGGTATAGAGATTTCACTCGGACCTGGGACATCACCACAAGAATTTGGGAGTATCGGAACTCGGTTGAAGAGCTCGCTGGATTCCAATTCGCTGCTAAACATGTCGTAGTGTTCAAACCCATCGTCAGAGTATTGTTCTGTTTCCGTGTCAGAGCTCTCTGAATCCGGTGGATCAGGATTGTCATGGTGGTCCTCGTCGTGTTGCGCCGGGTTTGCGTCCATCATTGGACTGTTGTCATTTGGCCCATTTTGTTGTTCGAAGTGTTCGGCCTCTTCTTCATTTAATTCTCGTATTTGGATACCAACATGGTCCCTGATAACCAGTGTTGGGTTGTCGTCATCTTCATCACCATCGGAGGGTTCTTCTCCACCTCCTCCGTTCTGGATCAGGCATTGCCCGAAATCATGAGTTAGGAGTTCACATGCCTCACAGAAGCCGTGCAGTTGTTCATAACGAAAGCGTAGCAAGGTATTAACTCCCGGGGCAAACTTAAAGTTGCGTTGAAAGCGTAGTGGCAGTCGAATGTCCCAGTTAAGCCTCACTCGGACATACTCTACTCTTTCAGCAGCCTCGACGTTGTAATCAACATCCATTAGCATAGCCATCGCTCTCCCAATGTGCGCGATAACATCTTGGTTCATGAATTGGAGAGGTATTCCCCTGATTTGGATCCAGAACGACAAGAAATTGAGTATCTCGAGATCCATGAAAGGAGACCACCTTTGGAGGACCACTATTCGATCTGCAAAGGCCCATGGTCCTCTTCTCAACACATTTTCCATTGATTCCTCAGTTGGAAATACGAATTGGAAACGCTGTCCATCCACAATTCGGCCATGAACGATCCCATCTAGACCCCAACTCCTTGTAAGGTTAGCAATGATGGACCTGAGGTTTTGTCTCCTTGGAATGGTTGGGCGTCCCATTAGGATGAAATGGTTTTTGTTTGCCGCTTGGTTTACTACTTCCAAGGGCAGGGGAATTGGGGCATCATCGACTCCAAGATCCATATCTTGCATTAGTCTTCGGATATTGTCCGCCATAGTCGAAAGGAAACGTTCGTATGAGGGGAAAAACTAGTGTGAAATAGAAGAGTAGTAAATTTCGACACAAATGAAGAGGGCCTTTATATAGGCGTAGTAAAATCCAAGGTACAAAGTGACATCACTACTAATCGTGGGATTAGTAGTGGGGATTTCTTCCACCAACGTTGAGGGGAACAGATTTGTTCCATAATAACCGGCGGGCATGAACGAAACCATCAAGGAGACGGTGAAGGCAAAGTGGGGTAATAACCGTCAGAGAATGGCACAGAAAATCGCTATTGACAAATGAATTTTCTGCTTTATTTTAACATATTTTATTTATTATTTAATTGTTTTCATCATTTAATTTAAGAATTTAATATATATTATTTTGTTTATAATTAGGAAAGTGAGACCCATTAGTTTAAAAAAAAAATTAGAACTGGATCTATGCGTGGGCGCTGGAATATAAATTGATGATTTTAATATAGATATGACTTATAAAAATATTAGAAGANATTGATGATTGATGATTTGGAAATATAAATTGATGATTTTAATAGGAAATATAAATTGATGATTTTAATATAGATATGACTTATAAAAATATTAGAAGACGACAATAACATCGCACATTTATAGTAACATTATACTTAAAACTCGCGGTCGGAATTATAAGTAAATTTTTTTTTTTGATTGTTTGATTAGAAATTGAGAAAAAGAAAGTGGTTTTAAAGGAAGAAAAAGAGAAACGGTGAAAAATTATGAATTATATCAATGTAATTGAAAGATAAGTTAAAATTAATTTCAAATATAAATAAATATTGATACTAATATTTATAAAAATGTTTAGCTTTATATTCGAATTTGTTAAGATATTGGTCTTAAAAATGAGATTTTTCAATGTAATATCTTTATATTTTACGTAATTAATTGGGCCTAAAGTTTTTGTAAAATTTAATTTTTGATAAAGGAAAAATAAATTTTTTTGGGAACTTTTTGTGATCTAATGTTTTTGTAAACTTTAGGCTTGGTACCTAATGTTTACAAATGTTTTTACTTAATTTTTGGTGCTTAATATCTAACGTATTATTGAGCTTAATATCTAATATTTGTTTTTAGATTTTTGTTCATCTAATGTATGCCATTTTTGTTAATTTTATCTAACTAAAATAAAACTTATAATTGTTGTTTATCAATGAGTTTGGTCGTGAATATGCAGGCAAAAATTATGTTGACAGGTTTCTTCATTGATGAGTTTGGTTATTATCTTCTAGCCATATGTCCTTCTATCTCTTCAACGACGCATCCAATTTCTCTCTTTTTCTTCAGTTTCTTTTTGTGACATGCAAGAGTTTGCTTTACCACTCATAATTTTTTCAGTCTCTCTCTCCCACACACCAATTTGTCTTTGCTCGATTGCATTCATCTTCTCCTTCATGTGAATGTCGAATTTTCGATCACTGGATATTCTCGGCGTAATCGAGAAATCCAGTCTATTAGGGTTTTCGCCGAGTATTTAGTTCATTCTCTTTCTGTCTCTGGATTACATTCCGATGACTTGCCCGGAAGATGAAAAGAGTTTTATGTGAAACTGAGTGAGGGTTTAGAGAATGGTGAAGAAACATGGCATGAGAAAGAAGAAGAAGAAGAAAAAGAGGCTGCTTCGTTGCCGTTTTGGTTCTCGGCCAAGCTTGCTCTTTTATTCGCTTTTCTTGCTGCTTTGGCCTTCGTTGGTTACAGATGGGTCGGTCCACTTAACTGCTTCCCAATGATCTCGGCCAGGGTTTGCCATAAACCTACTTACCAGTCCAACTGCGTGAGCAATGTCTGGTCGAGATCCCACCATTGCATACATTAAACTACCAACTGCACTAGCATAAGGAACATTCCTCATTAAATCTCTTTCGGTCTCTAACTCCTTCTTACTCAAGCTTTTCAGCTTGATGTGTGAGCCACCGGAGTAGAAACCGCTTTACACAAAGACATACCAAAAATTTTTAAACTTTAATTAAGTATTTAGATTGTGAAAGTTTGAGAACTCCCTTTGCCCTATCACGTCTTATGTCCATGCCTAGAATGCGGGTAGCTTCTCCTAGATCCTTCATTTCGAACTCACGGTTTAAGCTTGACTTTAACCCTCAAATTGCACCTGAATCTTAGAAGCTACTAACATATCATCAACATAGATTAGCAAGTAAACACGGTCAGAAGGTTTTAAACCCTTAATGTAAACACATAGATCATATGGGCTTTGTCTAAAGCCTGTGTCTTTCATAAAACTGTCAAAGCGTTTATTCCACTTTCTCGGAGACTGCTTAAGTCCATAGAGAGACCGTTTTAAAAGACACACCAACTGCTCCTTTCCTTCCTCTTTGAAACCTTCTGGCTGTTCCATGAAGATTTCTTCGTCTAGAGTCCCATTTAGAAACGCTGTTTTAACATCTAATTGCTCTAAATCCAAATTCTCATTAACAACCAAAGATAACATTAATCGGATAGAAACATACTTAACAATAGGAGAAAAAACTTCATTATAATCGATACATTCAATCTGTGAGAACCCTTTAGCCACAAGTCTAGCTTTGAACCTAGGTTGTTCAACTCCGAGGATTCCCGGCTTTCTCTTGTAGACCCATTTAGAATCAATTACCTTCTTCTTGGTAGGTCATTCAACTAGTATCCACGCATCATTCTTCTTTAGTGAAATCATTTCCTCGTTGCTAGCATCATGCCATTCATCTTTGTCCTTGCTCCTCATAAGTCCTCATAGGTGAGTGGTTCCTCAATCTCAATCTCTTTAGCTGCTGTTAGAGCATAGGCTGCTAAGTCGTAATCATTAAACTAGATGGAAATTTAGAATTCCAATGAACCCTGTCTCTTGCGAGAATATATCCATCTAAGTTCTCTTGATTAGAGCTTCCAGCTTCCTCATGCTCTATGTCTAGAACCTGATCTCCTGAATCTGATCATGGACCTGTAGTAGTAGCTCCACCTGAAACTGAGAAATCTTCCATACCTTGGTTTGTAGACATAGATGGACTTTCTTCTAGGTTAGGAGTGAAAGAGACTCTCTTCCCTTTCCTTTTGTTGATGTAGTAATCATCTGCATTTTGTTGAGTAGTTTGAGCTGTAGAGTCTTTGAATGTTTCTTCCTCGTAGAAAACCACATTCCTGCTCATGGTACACTTCCTTTCTTCTGGTAACCAACCACGAAATCGGTTTGTTCCTTGCGGGTAGCCTAGGAAAAAACCTTGACTGCTCTGGGACTTGTCTTTGATTTAGAAACGTGAACGTAAGCTGTACACCCAAACCTCCTTAGATGAGAGATGACTGGCCTGTGTCCAGACCATAGCTCTTCAGGTATCTTAAAACCAATAGCCGAACTAGGAGAACGGTTTATTAGATAAAATGCCATAGAAGCAGCTTCTGCCCATAACTCCTCATCCATCCCACTCTCAAATAGCATGCACCTAACCTTTTTCATTATGGTTCTATTCATCCTTTCTGAAACTCTGTTTTTCTGCGGTGTATAAGCGCATGTTCTATGTCTCTTAATACCCGCTTGCTTGCAAAACTCATCAAACCTCAGATTGCAGTACTCCAACCCATTATCTGTTCGAAAAACATTTGACCTTCTTCTCGCTTTGATTCTCAACTTGAGATTTCCATTCTTTGAACTTGTCGAAAGCTTCGTCTTTAGTCCTTAGGAAAAATATCCAAACCTTCCTAGAGTAGTCATCTATAAACGTGATGAAGTACTGATTTCCTGCTAGGCTTGGGGTTACAGAAGGTGCTCCCCATAAGTCTAAATGAACATACTCCAAAATCTCCTTAGACGTATGCTTTCCTTTCTTAAAACTTTACTTGTGCGATTTTCCCATTGCACAACTCTCGCAGAACTCTAGGCTCTTAATGTCCTTAGATTGTAGGTAGACTTGTTTGACCAAACAACCTAGTCTCTTTTGGCTCATGTGACCTAGTCTAGAGTACCACTTCTTCGTCGAGTCATAGGTAGACTTAGCCGAATTAGATTCTCCTTGTAACACGGTACCATCTAGGTAGTAGAGACCATTAACATAGATTCCATTTAGAACATCTTTTCCGTCTTTGTAGAATCTAACTTTTTAGTCTTCACCCGTGTACTTACAACCGACTCTCTCCAAACAACCATAGTTAAGTTTCTACCCATTGTAGGCATGTACTAACATCCGTCAGTATCACCATAGAACCATCCGGTTTTTAAACTTTGATTTTACCAACACCTTTAACCTCACTAAACGTGTTGTTCCTCATAAGAACTTTTCCTCCACTTGATTCCCCGAGATCAAACAATAACGTCTTGTTAGGAGTAATGTGATATCTGCTTCCTGAATCCATTACCCATTCGTCTTTCGTGTCTTTGATGCTTTCCATCAATACCATTGGCTCATTAGAATGTCTCACAAAATTCACTGACTTGGAGCTCTTGTTCTTATCCTTTTCCAGACAATCTCGTTTCCAGTGAACATCCTTTCCGCAATTAAAATAACCCTTGTTCTTCTTGTCTTTGTTAGACTTAGACTTAGACTTCCCTTTGTCACGGCTCTTGGGATGATAGTTGGAGTTTTTGTCATCCCGTTTCTCTGACTGTCCCCTTTCGCTCACGTATAGACTTTCAGCTTCTACTTTGCCTTTAGGCACCAACCCATTTTCTTTAAGTTCTGTCTCCTTGGCATAAGCTGAGGCTATCACGTCATTGGTAGTGAGAGATCCCACTGCCATACTTCAAAGTGTGAACAAGATCTTGGAACTTTGGAGGTAAACCAGTAAGAATTTGGATCGCTTGATCCTCGTCTGAAATGGAAATATCCAAAGCTTCAAGATCATTGACGATCCTAAAAAAGTCATCTAGGTTGTGTTCGATGTTCTTCTGTTGATCCATTTTGAAGCTGGCGAATTTCTGTTTAAGGTAGATCCGATTCTGAAGAGATTTCACTTGGTAATCTCTCTCAAGCGCTTTCCAAATATCTCATGATGGCTTTTCTTTCATCACCTTCCTCATGATGAGATCACTGAGACTCATTTTGATTAAGCCCTTGACTTTCTTGTCTTTAACCATCCATTTGGGATCCCGTGGAGTAGATTCTCTTTCCTCTGGTTTCTCTCTACCATCATCATCATTTCTTTCCTCCAGAACTTAATCCAATTCAAGAATGTCCAATGCATAGAGAATCTTGTGCTTCCAAAGGTTAAAGTCTCCGGTTCCATCAAACTTATCAACTTCAAATCTTCCATGCGATAAATCCATCTTGACTTGCACCATATTTGCTTGATCTCAGGTTAAGGAACAAGGTCACAGCAAGGGATGATAGATCGGATGTCTCACAAACACAGCAACAAGGTACCTGTCTAATCAAGAGAAACAAGGCCAACAAAAAACACACAGATTAATCAGATAAGTTTCGAACCTTAGCAGATTTATCTTACTTGTTTGACATGCTTTGATCTTGATGATATTTGCTTGCTGCGGTTGATCTTTGATTTGAGATTTGAGAAGTAGATGGACTAGAGTAGATAACTGTGGCTCTGATACCACTTGTTGAATCACGATCTTGTAGTCTACTCTAGCTTGAGCACTTGCGGTCTTTGATAACCCAGTTCACGATCGATGATCCCTATGTCTGGGGAAGAGACCATCCTCTTCAACCCACTATTGCTTTGCCGGAAAACACCTCCGGCGTGGTGTTTACAGATCTCGAACAAACTACTAATGACGATTCTCTCTTTTGCAGGTGGAAGACCCTAACCCGTAAAAGATAAGTACAAAGCCCGAACCTCTCTCGTGTTTACTATAAGAATCTCTAAGTTCTCTCTATCTCTCTCTAACTCACTCTTGATCTTGTTGCAAAACGTTCGCGTGATCCATTGAGAAGACGACGTTTACTCCTTTTAAAGGTGTTGACTCGAGGTGCAGCTTGGGCTTAGGTTTGCTTCTGAGGGAATTGGTGCTGGGCTTGGCCTAATAAGCCCAAAGGCAATGGGTGACTAAGCCCACATAAAGTTAAATAGATGCACGATCTCAACCATGTTCATGTCTCTCTCTCTCTCTATCCATGCACGATCCTTATGTCGTTTGGTACTAAAACAAATGAAAATTATGCAATAGTTCTTGCATTATACATGATCATCTATGTTCTTTCTCTTGCCCAGTTCCAACGCAGTAGGGAATTATCCCTTTGTATTGTTCTGCAGAAGCTTACGGCCGATTANGAAAGTTAAATAGATGCACGATCTCAACCATGTTCATGTCTCTCTCTCTCTATCCATGCACGATCCTTATGTCGTTTGGTACTAAAACAAATGAAAGTTATGCAATAGTTCTTGCATTATACATGATCATCTATGTTCTTTCTCTTGCCCAGTTCCAAGGCAGTAGGGAATTATCCCTTTGTATTGTTCTGCAGAAGCTTACGGCCGATTATAAAATGGGAGATAATGACTTTCACTTACATATCACGTTTTTTCCCTTACATATCACGTTGTTTCTCACAGTAGCAAATTATTTGCAGAGTGATGCATATGAAGCTACTGGTTCCTACAATCTTGTTTGCTCAGGTTTTATTCAAATCAACAGCGATATAACAAAGAGAGCAAGCATCTTAACTTGTAGTATGATATCAATATTCTGATATAGAATGTATGTTTAGCGACAAAGAGAATTGATAGAGAGATGGGCTTAATTGCAATTATAGATTGAAAGAATGATTCCTTATGGAATATTAATGTGTGAGGAAGATCCCATATAAGGAAAATGCTGGAAAGGACCCCCTATTTTCAAAATAGCAGCGCTATCCTTAACTACGGCAGAGTTAAGGCAGTTCGGGAAACATATTAAGGCAGAGTAAGGTAGAGTACGGCAGAAAAATTTTACGCAAAGATGAGTAGAGTTAAGGCAATTTGGGAAACATATTAAGGCAGAGTAAGGCAGAGTACGCCAGACAAATTTTACGCAGAGAAGAGTAGAGTTAACTCAAGTACGTATAAGAAAAGAAAACTGATCGAGTTCCAAACATAAGTGCATACTTGAGTGTAAGGACACTAAAACAATGGGATATAGTAACCATGTTTTTAAGACGTCTAACATTTTAAAGTAGAGTTACAACAAACTTCAAAGACGTCAAAAGATGTATAACATCCAAAAAGTTAAGTTCAAAGACGAGAAAAAGAATACATAAACCAAACTCGAGCGTCTTCTTCAGTCTCAGCATTAAAACCAATCAGCTAAGGGACAGCCCGAAGTATGCATAGGCGGATAAGATGGTTTGGACATTGCCATAATATCTCGGTTGAAGGAACACAAAGAAAAGCAGTAGGCTTACACCATGCACTATTAACTTGTTTGGTCTTGGACTCCAAAGACGCTGACCATCCTGATCTACCCTCTGCGTCTTCGAGTGTGACCTTCAGTTTGTAGCAAAAGTTTCCCATTCATGGGCGTTTAGGTGAAATACATGAGAGAAAATACGATTCAACTTTTTGGTTGGGACTAGGTTTCCCATGTTGCAGAAGAAGAAGCTCTCCATCGTGGCTGATTTATTTGAGGACTACCCTGCGACGATGACCAAAGCGGATGACCAGTGGCATTCCAGATTCAATCAGCTGCACCTCGTCAGAGTGAATATCGCTAGCGTGGCTATACAATTCACAGTAAGAGTCATTGAAGCCGCATAATGTAAAAGGGCATGGAGAATGGGTGTATAGGCATTTTTCGGAATGAGTTGAAAGTTGGCGGTATTCAAGTACCGCAGTGCAGCCGAAGGATACATTTGGACATGGAATCTTGAGCAGAACGGGATAATTGCAGGATGCACATGGCTGAGTCGAAACAGGTTTCAACACATAACAATGAGTACACTGGATGGGAGAAATAAAAGAAGTAGGAGATTAATAATTGTTAAATAATGAAGACAACATCAGAGAATTCAATCGTCTTAGTCAAAAATAGATGACCTATGGGTTAAGTGACGACAAATATCGAAAAAAAACAATTGTATTTGTTTCTAAGAAATTTGCTTGGATATATATGAACATAACATATCGAGCTAATGATGAATGGGGGGATAGTGATTACCTCGAGGAGAGGGGAGGAGGGGTCGACGTCGGAGGGATCGACGTCGGAGGGATCTACGTCCACCGATCGGGTGATATTGTTTACCTCGGGTGAAGGGCCGGAGGGGTCGACAGTGGAGGGAGAATCGTCCATGTTGAATGAAGTGATGAATGATGAGAGATCCAACAACAGAACCCTAAATTTTTGGTTTTATACTAATGGGCTCAAAACAGGTCCGAACAAAAAATGAATGTACTTGTATATGCGAGCGTTTATGTTCGCTATGGACAGATATCAGCAGAGAATTTCTTGCAGATATCGGTAGGGCGTGTTTGGCAGATATGGGCAGAACATGTAATGTTAGTGTTATTTACAAATTTTCGTGTTGCGAGAACTTGTATAGAGAAGGATTTCCCGCTAAGCAGCAGTTCTTCCATCTATTTTCATAGTTCAACTCTTTGATATCTCAATAGATTGGCATAATTTTTCTACCGCATGTAAGAAAAACCTAAATCTTCCTACTCAAACAATCAGTCCTATAGTTATCGCTGCAAACCCCGAGATATTATTACAGTGAAGGATAAACAAACTTTTTTCTCGAGCCGTACGAGGTCAGAATGTCCTGAATTAGGAAAAAAGAAAACAAATTCATCATTTAAACTAATCGTTGTAAAAGAGTAGCAAAATGAAAGATATCGGCAGAGGGTGAGATGTTAGTTTTTTTGTCAAGAATCTTCTTTTGAAATATGTCTTTATATGCACACAGAATATATAAAGTCTGTGTAAAACATAGACAAATTATTGTGATTGGAATATCCCAGAATTAACAAATCAAAACTCTTCATGTAGATCCACAAACGTGTTTCTCTCATAACCACACCTTCCAATATAACGAGGATATAGGCAATGTTAAGAGGCTTGTGATAACGATGTGAGAAAATGTTATATTGTTTACAAATTGTATGTTGGAAATGTTGGAATCGAGAACCTAAAGTCTAAAATCGTATATATACAACTACACAATGATAAAGTAAAACAATGTTCAACTACAAATTCCCAAAAATAGCAAAAATACAACTATTAGTTATTATGCTCAACCGCTAGATTGTGTACAACTGAGTTTTGACTTAACGACACATTACACGCCTTCTTAACGATTCTGTTATCGTGGATAACGGTCTGCTATTCTGACATAATACCGGTATTGGTTTGCAATTTTATCCTTTTTTGGATAATTTTATGTAAATGGTTAATCGACCTTATAACTATATTGGGCCTTTGATGTTTTGTGAATTCTCATTATACCTATGTTGGACGGTTATCCTAAAGGAAAAAATGATAAATAGACGGAAAGAAGAAAGTTCTAAAAAAATCTCGTCATCTCCCCTGAGAATTTAGGTCTTCGACACTTAACCTTCCCTAAGAAAAAAATTAGGGTTAACAGTTACAATGTCTTCTTCTTCGTCATATTCATCGTCGGATGTAATTGTAGTTGCTCGTTATCCATCTCAATCGTCGTCTTTTTCTCCTGGTACCTCTTCCTCTGTTACCTCTAAAGTCAATTTATTCGATCGATTCTCTGCCGCATACAACGTTTGTCCAACGAATGCTATGATTTCCAGGCCAGAAAGCTGTCCAGCGGCACTGCCGTATGGTTACATGAAGATTTTCCGTGAGTTCTGCGGTATCGGCTTTCACCAGAACCTATCTTGGATCATGGTGGAGTTGTGCAGTGTGATCGGAATCGCTCCCAGCCTACTGAGTATGAAGTCTTGGGCACTGATTCATTAGCTCCAGGTCCTTGGAGACCTGTCGAACATAGATATCAGCGGTTCAATGGTGTGGTTCCTTCTATGCTTGACAAATACAAGCAGGCTCTCGTTGTTTCTCGTTGTTTCCTTGTTCTGATGGGAGATCCCCGGTTGAACTTCCAGACTGGGCCGAATCCACTGCTATGAGCGGTGAGTATTTCTACGTCCGTAATGTCGGCCCTTCACCGCCCGGATTGCGCCACAAATGGGCTCCCCCAGGTATTTTAAAATGATTGTGTAGACTCTACCACTGGTATGTAACAGAGAATGGCCATTTATCTGTCTGCTGCAGCTTCAATTTGATTTCAATGTAGATTTTGTACATATTGATTTGGTGAAACATCGTTGTGAGAAACCATTTTCCGTTTGTAGGTTTCTATCCAATTGATCCAGCTGAATGCATTGCTTTCCCGGAAAGCCTATTTAAGATAGTCGGACACCTATGTGATTCAACTTTTCTGTTGCATCCCAACATCGTTAGACTGAGTTCTCTGGCATCTACTGACGAAAGTGTAGTCATCCCACAAGGTATATGAATCTGCCACACATTGTTTAGTAGTTTGTTTTGAGATCTGCGATAATTTTTTTTGTAGTTGAAAATTACATCCCGCTCTTATTTCTGTAGATTCTATGGAGGCTTTAATTAATGCCCGTGTGCATTTTGATTCCATATTAGATGTTAATCGCCATGAATCCGTCGCTCCTCTCCATTCAGCAGGTTCAGCAGGTTCAGCAGATCGCTATTGCTATGCTTCGAATTCTAGGGGTCGGGAAGCCANTAATGCCCGTGTGCATTTTGATTCCATATTAGATGTTAATCGCCATGAATCCATCGCTCCTCTCCATTCAGCAGGTTCAGCAGGTTCAGCAGATCGCGATTGCTATGCTTCGAATTCTAGGGGTCGGGAAGCCAAGAGACGCCGTCTATNGGAAGCCAAGTCATTTTCTTCACGCGCAGTTGTCGTTTTAGGAGTCATGAACTGTCAAGATTTTGATATATGTAGTCGCTGTAAATCGGATTCAGAATTTAAATAGAACTACCGTAATCGTGGTGTTGCCTATGTAAATGGTTTTGAGCCTGCCTTTTGAACTGAAGCTACTTTTTGTAATATCGAATGAATGTGTATATCTTTAACCACTGTATTATTTCGTTGTCCATATGTCGCATATTATATGATTTTGCATCAGAAGTCTATGTAGTTACCCCAGCACTTATCGTGGGCACGGATGGGCAGATATTGGCAGATATCGAGATATATAAGGCAGACTAGGTGACGGGCTACATCTTTTGCGGGCATAGATAATTGCAAGTAATTTCGGCCCAAATTAATGTCAAATAATTTCGGTTGGGTATTAGAATAACAGAAATCAAATCTAATTCTAAATACAGAAGCAGATTGTTTTTTTATTTTTTTCGGCTCAAATCCAGATACCAAAACTGATCATTTTTTCTTTTATCTAGATGCAATATATGTAGCATAATCCGGTAATAGTAAAGAGTTTAAGCTAGCCATACCAAAATACACAAAGTACTTAGAGTTTCCGAAATCGCATGGCACATGATACAGAAGAAAATAATATATGCAAAATAAGACTTGACCCACGATACAACGTGTATGGCAGATATGGGCAGAACGTGCAATGTTAGTTGTATTTACAAATGATCTTGATTCTGAATGTCCTAGATTAGGGAAAACAAAATCATCACTTCATCCAAACGTTGTCAACCGGTAGAAAATGGCAGATATCGGCAGATGGTGCGATGTTAGTTTTTTTAACAGACTCTTCTTTTGGAACATTTCTTTACAGGTGCACAGACTATGTGAGGTTTGTGTAAAATATAACCAAATTATCGTTATTGGAATGTCCCCAAATTAACAAATAAAAACTCGTCACGTAGATCCACAAACATGTTTATCTCATGACCACACCTTTCTATATAAGGAGGATATATGCAATGTTAAGAGGCTTATAATAATGATGTGAGAAAATGTTATATTGTATACAAATTGTATGTTGGACACCTCTTCTAAAAGTTCATGTTATCATTATGTCCATGTTATCATTAATGCAGAGAGTAACTAAAAGTTCTAAAATATATTTTATTAATAGAATTTTGGTGAGGTTGTATCAGAATCGTTTCGACACCTCTTCTTTCAGAATATTTTTCAAAAGTTTGGAAATGCGACCTCGTTTTTTTAATTTTTATTTCTTTATTTTTGGAACCTTTTTCCTTTTACACTAATGTCACCAAACGAGTCATTATAGTACATTTTTTCATTGTTGTAAGAATTAAGAGATCTTTACAATAACAGTTTAAGACTGAAGAATAGAAGAAGAAGAAGAAGAACAACAACAACAGGTCGGAAACCATGTATACTCCATATACTCTCTTCCTTTTACAGTTACGCATATGCAAGTAAAGGTTAATGACCAAATATTGGTAGGTATTGGCAGAGATTGGCCATTTGGTTCTTAGCAGAGGTTACCGATTTGCGGTGTTTGGCAGAGATTGCCGAGGAATGAGTTTTTTGGCCGAGCTTACCGACTCTCAAGCTTGGTAGAGCATCACCTCGTTAATTGTACCTATGTAACATCCATTTTTAAGTAAGTATTTGAGTTCTTACAAAACCCATCCTGCTCCACCTAATATATTGATACCGAAAATAAGTTCATAAAGGATAACATAACTTAAGAAACGGAGGACATCCCTTCGTCAAACTCAAAAAATAAGTTCCAAAAAAGACAAAAAGTATCCCAAACCATCTCACTTCTTCATTCTTTTTTCCACCATTTTCCCTTCCCATTTCTTGTGCGATGGAGCAGCAGATGCCATTCTGTTATGACCAATGTGCTCTTCATTTTCAACAATCTTGTCCCCTGATGCCGACTCACCTTCGCCAACATCATTAGCGGGACTTGTACTCATGCCGGTTTCATGACCTTTGATTATGTGGTCCTTCAGAAAATTTTCGACATTTTTCAGCCTCTCCTTGATGTCATTTAGCTCTCTCTCGATCACTGCCTTCATCTCTGATAATGATGGAGAATTTACAGGTTCCTGTATAGGAACTTCATAACCATTCTCAGTGAGACCTCGAGGTGCAAACTCCATGTCATATAGATCTTCCCAAAATATTTTCCGCCCATGCCCAATTAGATGGTTTGTCCAACCATCAACGATTGGATCTATATAGCCTATCCCGTCATCACAATATGTGTCAATGATGCGCTCCATAAGGGATTCCTCGTCCTCGTCCGGTTCCAATATAATAATAATGTCCTACGAATATAACCACAATTATAAGTATATAACAAAAGAAGTAATACTGACATAAAAAAACATATATCACGACAACCTCTAACCTTTGTTCTTCCAATTGCGTCGTTAATATCTTCCAATGGATATCCTTTCATACAATTATCGGTGAACTTGGGTTTACACAACCGTGGACAGTCCTTCTCGGCGGCTACATCTACTCTAAATTTGCGTCCCAGCACAGGATTACACTCAAATGCGAAAGCCTACATAAAGAGTTGCAATATCACATACTTGAAATTTTGCTACCTAATTAAAATCTTCATGTCCTAACTAAGACTCACCTTAAGAGGAAGACTGAAACCGAAAAATGTCCATGAAGCTCTGTCTTTGATGATGCTAATTTTGAACTTCTTTATCATGCTCTTCACCTCAACCATAATAACATCAAATGTATATCGCCTCCAAGGAAATGCTTGACACAAACTCAAATTATCCACGTCTTTAAGCAAGAAGGGGTCTATGCAAGTACAAACCCCTGACTTCACTCTAAATACATTGTATAAGAAATATAGGACACACATCTTCTTCTTGTCTACACAGCTCGCCATAGATAGTAGTTTATCTTCCACATCTTGGACTTTTATGTGGGAGTTATTTCCAAACATCCTCTAGACATACTTAAAGTCCCCTTTTTCTTATCCCTTAATTCATTGTATTTGATTGGGTAGTCATGGCAGTCTAACCCACATAATAGTGCATGCTCTTTTATGAAATATCTAATAGAGACTCCATTAACCACAAGCCATAACTCGTTATGTGCGCTGGTAGATGCTTGATGAAGCAGCAACATCCACATACCCGTTGGCTTGCGGTTTGGCTCCTCTGCCATGTGAAAAATATGTCTAAATTGAGAATGATGTGTGAACCACTCCAACTCATGTGGGAAGCTCTTAATCAAGTTGACTGTTTCCTTCACATGACACCTAGAACCTATGTTACAATGGCTACTATATTGATCTGGACCAAAGTAAAACTTCTCTGGTTGCAGTGGGGGAGGAGCATCTTCCTAAGTATGAAAACAATTGTTTATTCATTGTAATAATACTGCTATCCACTCTAAGTCTCAGCGACATATATAGATGATATATTGTACATATATACACAATATCCGATACTGCAGTAGAAAGACGTTGGATCCTCAACCATCTCTTCATCTTTCCCATTATCAATATCTATGTTCACACTTTCGGTTCTTTCTACACTTACTTCACGAGAAACATCATCGTTGTATCGTTGGTTCGAGTTTGTGTGGCTGATGACGTTTCAAGTCTCTCAAGTTTACTTTCAGGTCTCGTTCCAGTTCGAGTTGTAGGTGGTCTCTCAGGTGGAGTGGGACTTTCATGCAGACTTTCAGGTCCTCCTCTAATTCCTTTTAGGCCTTGCATTCCTCGTCTTTACCATCGTTGTTTACAAATCCGGTAAAGGAAAAGGTACGAAAGGGGATGGCCGGAGAATATGGAGGTAGGCAAGTATAAATAGGAAAGCGGAGGTCCGAAGATACATGAGGTAGACAAACATGCAGAGTTGGAGGGAGACAATGGATGGGGTTTTAGGGTTAGATAGAAAATAGACGATTGAGAGAGAGAGGGGACTTAAGACTTGTAGAACAACAATCTGGATTTTGAATCGAGTGGTGTTGGGCCATCAAGCCCGAAAATAGAAAGCCCAAGTTCATTATTCATAAGACTTGTAGAATACTCTGATTCTTGACCTAGTCTTCTACTTTCACTTTTAAGCCGCCTCTTCTCTCTCTCTCACTTCTCTCTCTCGCACCGTGTTTGTGTAAGTGGATTTCGTGTTTTATACGAAGATTTAATTCGATTGATTAGGAAAGGAAGAAACCTTGATATAAATGAAGAGCTGTATTTAAGATTTCGTTTTTGATTGCACTCTTATACGTAGATTATGGAATCCCGCTATAGTGACGAGACTATGAAGAAGAAGCGAGACGATCGAGAAGACGCTGTACCCGATTCCGCTCACGGTTCTCTGAAACGTTGTCCATCAGGTGGAATAATGGCCGTCTAGATCCAAACAACCAAGTTGGGCACAGAAAAGTTATACACAACTGCATCACATATAAGAATGATCTGATTCTTTCTCTAGTATTGTGCATCCTCTATATAACTGTGTATGTTGAAACGTCTCGTGTACGATTTCAGGCTTAACAAAAATCACTTTTATGCCTTGCTCAGCTGTAAAGCACCGAGTCCGGGTAAGTGGATTCGTTGTTTAATGTGGATTTTATTGATTGATTGGAGAGGATTAAATATTGATGGAATGGAATAATTGT
>OVBB01000286.1:2579-29273 GCA_900406415.1 Isatis lusitanica
AATGACATGAATACAAAACACATCCTAATTCACACACAACACTAACAAATCGGAAAAATTCTTAGTTGATTTGTGAGAGAAAAGATGTAAGAGAGAAGAGTAGTTTTACCCGTAACAGTGACGGAGACGGTGACGATGAGGAAAACAAGTGTGAGAATATAAGCAGATCTCACAAAACTGTTAGTAGCCNTTTTTTGAAGTGTTTTTTGAACTCTTTGATGTAGAATATGAGTATATATAGTAGAAATGAACTATCTATCTCGTCAAAAAAGGCTTTGCTAGCTCGATTACAACTCACCGAAAACGTGAGTCATATACAATAATAATAATAGTATTCTGATTAGTACAATATTAGGATTATTAAACATCCATACAATTTATTTATATTATCAGTAGACTCTCTCTCTCATCGTTTCTTACGCTCACTCAGTCCCTTGTATTAACTAATCAATTTTGAAGATCTGAAGGCCCACCTTCAAGATAATGGACGATGCATACAATTATTTATATTATTTATGTTGCAAGCACACTTTCTCTCAACGTTTATTACGATTCACTTGTATAAACAAATCTATTTTGACCCGACAATGATACAGCCTTTGACTTGATCTGATATGTTTCGTTTTATTTCCCGTGTTCTACAGGATTACAACGAAAAATGTATAATTATCTTTTTTTTTTTTTTTATAGGGAAGATGGCAAACTTCCAACGAATTTTCATCAGCTAATTGGTCAGATTAATACTGAGTGGCTAGATTTTTTTGACGCACTTCCCAACTCTTTAAAAAATAGTAGGTGTTTTGATTAAAAAACGTCGAGCATGCTAAGAAATTTTTTGGAAATAACAATATTAAAAGTTGTTTCTTAGAGTAATGAATATGCCCATTGGTTGAATAGAATTTTTTCAACGTAAAAGGGTTTAATCCCAGTTTAGTATTCATATATAAGTGACACTACAATGTAAACATTGAGTTTCAAGAGCTTAGCAGGCGTAGGGTGACTAGGAAACTTCCTTCCCAGGGAGTCGGTAGCTCAACACAAGAGAGGAAACGAAAAAGAACGCAGGAAGTCAGCCCTTGTCCTGTCGGCATGGATAGCGGAGAGGATAGTGATGGTGTTCCTTTTATTAAACTTAAAGAAGGTACCTGTGAGCCAGGAAATGGAGGTGCGGCTAGCACGGAAGTGGAGGTATGTCATTCGTAGTGGCGTTTTATCTTTATTTGCAGCTCGCCTTTGTATTCTCCGTTGACTATGTTTTCCAGGTGGAGAGGACAGCGTCCGAGGAAGTCACTGATGGCGCTGGTACTGTTAAGGGTGGCGGGGGAGCAAACATTACCACGGAGGATGTGGAGATGGCCGATGTGGTTGAGAGTGATGACAATGTTCACGTGGATGGAGCACCGGTAGGTGGTAATGTGGACATTGATTTCTCGGCGGCTGACTCGGAACGGGTAAAAGCAATTGTATTGTGGGCTGGTTCGGCGTCTGGTAGTAAGGAGATGGCAGAGAAGAAGGACGAGGCCCCTTCCTGTGGACTACGTAGCAAGGAAGTTCTTGTGAGGGAATATGTGGTGAAAACAGGAGTCAACGTCGGTGTCATGTCGCAGATAGAGAAGATGTGTCTGATTAGATGTGTGGAAGAATTATGGATGCGTCATATAGGCGTCCCTGAGGTGGCAACCGTGGTGGAGACGACAAAAACAGTGGATGGAGAAAATGTGGTTTTGTCCGAGGGGGTAGTTATGGATGGGGAAGATAAACCCCCCGTGGGAGGCGATGTTGTGGATAACCCCGAGCAAAGTCGAGAGAGGGGATCCCGTGGATGAGGTCCGGCAAGGTTTGGAGGTGAGTATCTATGTTCCCGCTGCTAATTTATAGGATTTATATCGCTGTCGTTAATTTTCGTGGATGTGGTGAAGGATGAGGAGAATACAATGGTGGACGTGAGCGACTCGTCGCCCCCCACTGTGAGGGTTAAGCACACGCCCATGAAGAAGGAGTTGGACCTACACAAGGTGCTTAATGGGAGGGAGGTGAGGAGTGTGCTTGTTCCTACCACCGTGGATCCAGATTTTGAAACCTTCGAAAAGGCTCTAGCCGGCGTTGGTGATGCGTAAGTATTTCCTCTTCCGAGACGGAGAAAATTGTTGCGAAGATGTTTATGTTTTTAAATGTTGTCTTTGTGGATTGGTGTTTTTCAGGTTGCACATAACCGGAGGGAAGTTCGCGTTGAAGAACCAGTTTTTCTTTGATTTGGCGGAGCCGAAGAAATGGGTGGATACTTTTGTAAGTTTTGTATGTTTTTAGTTGGTATGTGGTTAGTTCGTTTCTTCACTAACGTTCTCTGACTGTGGTCAGCATATGGAGGTGCTGATGGATGTACTGGGCCGAAAACACATTGGTGTTTTGGCAGCGGAGAGGGCATGTTTTGCTTCGCCTTGGTTTCTAAGTTTCATGCAAGGGAAGGAGCGGTCGTTCAATGCTTCGAAAAATAAAGCGCGCATAGTGGCTGATAATAGGTTGAAGGCTATCGTATATGTACCTGGGCAAGCGTGGGTGGGGGATGTGGACACTGTGTATGTCCCGATGATTTGGGATGGCAGTCACTAGGTTGGGTTATGCTTCAATATGGAGTTGTGGCTGATCGAGGTGTTAGATCCATTTCCCGGTTTGAAGGATGATAAGGCGGTCAGTCAGCATATGGATCCTATTGCAGAGATGATACCATACATAATTCATGAAGTCAGTCCAGCTAGGGCTATGCAGACACATGGTATGAGGCCGTTCGCGTGGCGGCGTTTACGTGGATTGTATGAAAACACGAGTAGTGGTGATTGTGGTCCTGTGGCTGCTAAGTTTATGGAGCTACTTGCCATTGGCGAGGGGGAGACAGCGATGGGATGCCTGACGGACGAGCTGGTGGACATTTTCAGGAAGCAGTCTTGGACATCTACAAGGAGTTGGTAGTCCTTTTGTACCCGGAGGAGGAAACTGTTTAATTGTTCTTTAGACGAGGCTTTTTTTTGGTTTTTTGTTTTTTGGTGGCCTTGTTTGCCGTCCATGTGGACAAAATATTGAAGTGGTATGTATTTTAACTAATGGTAGGATGTTGTTCTCAGAGGCAGTTGATGGACAGTCGAGGTCGAGGGATTCCGAGGTCCTGTCCATGTGGCGCAGGAGTTAGGCTCCTTACCGCGAGAACGGCAGCCAACCCTGGTAGGCTTTTCTATGGATGCAGTGGTGGGGAGGTATTTTTTTAGTCAATACGAGTTAGAAATGTTTTTGATGGTATTTGAATTTGGCCCTGGTTGACTTTGTTTTGAATTGTTATCTGGTTTAACGCTGATACTGTGTCTGAAGAAATGTAAGCACCATTTATTCAAGTGGGCTGACGAGTGTTTCGTGGAGGAGGTAGAGGATCTGAGATCGAGGTCTGACGTTGTTGAAGATAAGTGTGTAGTGTTGCAGGACCGTGTCTTGAACTGCGAGATGAAGTTAGAGAAGCTGAGTGAAGATAGTAATTGCTTTGAAGCAGTAACATGTGGTCTTTAGAAAAAGTTAAAAGCTGTGGATAATGAGGTGGCCAAGTGCAGGAGAGAGGTTATGAATCTCAAGAATGTATTAGCAGGCGTGGGTTTGATTTTTTTTTGTGTTTTGGTTTGTGTTCTAAAGTGTATGAGATTAGCAAGGTATTGAAATGTATTGAATGTTATGCACTGTTTAATATGAAAGAATGTTTGTTTGTAAATCTCACTGGTGTTGTGTTTGTTTTTGTGGGTAGAATGGGTGGATATGTTCGTGTGTTTGTGTGAATTGGTGTGGATTGGGTTGTGTGGATTGCGTTTCGTGGATGATGATTGGATCGCATGTTGTGGTCACGTGTATGTTGGTGTAGATGTGGATGAAGGTATTACTGTGTATGTGGATGGTTGGGTAGTGGATGAAGGTATGCGTTGGAGACTGAGTGTTATTCACGTAGCAGACATTTTGTGTGGACGTATTCCGTCGTGGATGAGTTGCTGTGTGCGTGCATGTTGTGGTTACGTGTATGTTGGTGTCGAAGAATAAATGAGTGTTTATGTGGATGGACGGATCGTGGATGAATGTGGAATTTATAGAATGAATGGTGTCCACGTATCAGTCATTTATGTGTGGACGTAATCCGTCGTGGATGCGTTGTTGTGTGGATGTGGATGATTGCTTCATGGATGACGGCATGTGTTGCAGTGTGAGTGTTATCAACATAGCAAACATGTTTCTTGCAGACTAAGTTTTCGTGGATTTGGTATTCTGAGGTTGTGTGTGTGGATGTCGCAATTGTGTGCGTGGAGGATATTCTCGTCGATGATGACAATGTATCAATGTATTGGTGTATGAATTGGTGTGGAACTATCTGAAGGTATCAATGTATGTGTGGATGGAGTTATGTGGATGATGACAATTGTTGCAGAGTGGATATGTTCGTGTGGTCACAAAAGGCGTGGAAATCGGCATGGATGATGGCATGTTCAGGGCGTGGATGTAAGGGATAATAATTAGTCATTCAGTCGGAGAGAGTTTTGTGAGAAGAAGTTTGTAGACAGTTGGTACGTGAAGAAATTTGTGGATATTAATAAGACGCGAGATCGTAGACCAAAATAAAAGAAGCTCAATCCAGTTTGAATAGGAGAGCTGTTACCATTGTATGTTGGTAAAATACAAAAAACAAAAGCAAAAGGGCAGATGTCTATTGATTGGAGGTCGACACTCTATCCAGGTTCAATGTTTCAAACATGGATATAGCGTCTACCAGCTTCAGATAGGGTTTGTGCAGGTAGTCCTGTTGTGGGCCGTGCCGTTGCAGCGTCCACATTTGTTAGGATTGGTTTTTGTCTTCTTGTGCACTTGTGAGGTCCAAATAGTTGTTAAGTTGTAGTTGACGGTACAAGACGTAAATTACCAAAGTGGGATAAACTTACTTGTATCTCGCCTGTGGATAGTTTGCGCTTGTCTCTGGGGCGTCCAGAAGGCCTGCAGGCTATTGGAGGTAGGAGTTGGGAGTTGGTTAGAGCATCAGGTATTTCCACATCTAGTTCTGATGCTTCCGGGTTGATAACATCATCATATGTTTGTATCCAAGATATCGTTTTGTAGCACTCTCCAGCTAGGCGGTCATATGGTAAACCAATGGAGTCGGCGGCGAGTAAGGTGTGTCCACAAGGGATCCAGTATTTCTGGAAAACCTGGCAATTGCATATTCGCTTGTCCAGGACGACTAGGTTGTTTGAGCAAAAAATTCCCTGAATTTGGAAGTTCCACCTGGAAATTGGATTGATTTTGCTTCCTTTGACATTCCCCATGTTTGCTGTGACGACTTTGTCTACTTCTGGGGAGAAGAGTCCTTTGTGTGTGTTTGATTTTTTCTGCATAGAGGCGAACCATCTGGTCATCATGCGCTGAATGAACATTAAGAGTTCGAGCAGTGGTGAGGATCTCCCGTTTTTCAATGCCTTGTTGAGCTACTCTGCAATGTTGCTTGTCATCATATTGTAGCGTTGTCCGGTGAAGTAAGCCCTAGACCAGTGGGATACTTTCGCTGTTGTTAGGTACTGTGCGCAGGCGGGGCTTGTGGATTGGATTTTGTTGAATATTTCCCTGAAACCACCAATTCGGAAAGAGAATGCGGCTTGTCCGACGAGTCTGGAGAGACCTTTGTTTTTGAAATGGGAATTAACATTCCTCATCAAGTGGACAATGCATGCTCCGTGGTGCGATCTAGGGTAGGCTACCCTGATATCCTCGACTATGGATGGATGTCTGTCGGAGATTATGGTGAGGTTGGGGCTGTCGGCGATGATAGTGGACAGTTTCTGGAGGAACCACGTCCACGCTTCGTGGTTCTCGCTGTCTACCACGGCGAACGCTAAAGGGAAAACCTGAAAGTTGGCGTTTTGTCCGCTGGCTGTTAAGAGAACTCCCTTAAACTTGTCAGTGACATGTGTGCCGTCCATCACAAGAACTGGCCTAACCTGCCTGAAACCTTCAATTGAGGCACCAAAAGCGAGGAAGCAGTAGAGGAATCTTTGCATACCTTGGTCATCTGTTTCTGAAACGATGTCGGAGACTGTCCCCGGGTTGGTAATTTTGAGGCGGTAGAGGTACATTTCTAGGTTCAAGTAAGCGTCTTCCTCTCGTCCCCTTACATCCACAATTGTCTTCTCTTTGGCACGGTAGCATTTCATATAGGAGGCGGAAATTCAGAGATCTTAAAGAACTAGTTGTTGCAGTTCCCCAACTTTTGGTCCACAGATGGGGTCTCCGTACCGGGATTTGTAGACAGCAGTGATAACCTTAGAGGTGGTGTTCTTCATGTAAGCACTCCTAGTTTCGACGCTGCAGATGTGGTCAAGCTTGTTGTAGGTGATTTCGTATTATCCACAATTCTTCAATTCAGCTGCTCTTATCCTCCAACCACATTGGGTATCCGCGCATGTAAGGATGAAGTAATGCCTTCTGGTAGTGGTGCGTTTGTAATGGAACTTGTTTTTAATGGCAGAGATCGCTAGGGAGACAAGAGAGTCTTCTTTATTAGCGTACAACTTACCCACTCGGATTTCGTCGTCCTCTTCATCGATGTCGAGGTCGGGGACAACATCAACTGCATACTACATGTCGTCCATCAAAGGGGGATGTCAAAATCCTCATCTTCAACGTCAGACAGCGTGGTGGGCGGGGCCGGTGGTGGTTGGCCACATTGTGGAGACCCTTCGAAAGTTGGACCGGATGAGTGTCCATGTGGATTGGTTGAAGACCCGGCCGAGTAACGCTTTGATGTGGGTATATCCACGTGGACAGTTGAGGAGTGTGTGCGTGGGAGATGTCCACGTGGATGAGCTGATCCTGTATGACGAACGGGCTGCGCGTCATGGGGAGATGGTGCTGTTTGAGATGATGTGCCTGTGGAGTGGTGGCTATCTGGACGGGGAGGGTGATCGGAGTTGGGTGCGTGTTTTGGAAAGCGTTCTGGAGTACCCTCCATTTTGGGATCCACGCCGCTAATAATGATGTGGTCGAACGCGTCATTTGTGGTGCACCTTATAACCTTAATGGGTGTTATCTACGGACCGTTAAAATTGCACATTATCTCCGCTGCGTTCGAACCCCCGTATTCGTCGTCTATTAATGGACCCCAGAAGTCATGGTCGTATCCACGTGGTCGGACTTCATCTTCGTCGACTTCCCTGACCATGTCGTCATCGGAGGGGTTTTCATCCTCCGCCTCACTGAGCCACGTATCTTTTACGTGTCTGGTTTGGGTCCGAATCCTTTCCTCTTCTAGATCGACGTGATTTAGGATTTCATAGTCATCTAGGATGAAAGGCTGCGACTTGGAACCCGCGGTATATGCGCAGCCGGAAGTTGTGGTGTCGTCGAGAATAGAAGAAGTTTCCTGCTTAGGTTGCTGGACAGGTGTGGTGAATCCACGAGATTCATCATGGACGTCGGTGACGGTTTTGTTTTGCTCAGGAGGGGGAAGTAGACAAACAAGTTCATGGTCTTGTATATCTGAAAGTGTCTGAAGAAAAATCCGATGCCGGCTTCGTTGGTAATAAGCACGGGGGGTGTGGTTAGTCCGGAAGCCAACTCTCTCGTGTTAGGAGGCCAATAACTTAATGAAAGGGGTTTGGAGTCGTGGTTATCACCAAAAAAAGCTTCGAGTATGGTCTTCTCCAGTTCGTCCATTGTATGGGAAGTGGATATTTGAACGACTCGGGACATGAGGACTTTGTCGACGATAAAATCCCAGTTGCCGAGGGGGGGATCGGCGCCATTCGCCTGGAATTACCAGCGCGTCAAATGTGGACGAAAATGGAGAAGGTGAAGTGAGGAAGAAGGTATAAACCTATGGAAAATCATAACATAAACACAGCAAAACGGTTCTGCAAACACAACAAGGTCTCTATGCAAAATCATAACATAAACACAGCAAAACAGTTCGGTTAGATAAAAAAAAAGAATGTTACCTCAGGCGGTGTAGAGCGGTCTGTGTCGGTAGTTCCGGAACAGAGATGATGTGTGTGTGGTTTCCTCAAGAATTACAGTAAATCGCAGAGGATCTGTGAAAAGTTGGTGACGCGAATACCAAGTTATCTGCTGAAATGATCTGGTCCGTGGATTCAGATTTCATTTAAGAAGAAACGTATATCTATGGCTTCGTTTAAAAGGTGTGTCAAATCAACAAGTACGTAGATGTGGAGTGTTGTGTTTAGAAAATAAAAACAGTGCAGTTCATTTACCTTTAGTAAGTCCCATGTGTCAGAGGGGTAAAAATGGAAAGTATACCTTAGCTTCTTGTGCTTTTCGTTGAAGAAGTTACCATTAATCAAGAAGTTACCAAACGTGTTATGTTAAACTCAATAAGTTACCTACCATGTAAATATATCAAGAACAAAAGCCAACGAAACTAAAAATTAGGACCACACTCCTCAGCAAGGGTGAGGTCCAAAATCCATGATGCTCCATCATTCGTTCCACTGAATCAGCCATTCCGACTGCAGCAGTCTCCTTTTCGATTGATCCGGCTCCGGGCGCTGGAGTCGCCTCGCTTCCTGAAGATTGAATCAGCTGAGAATCAATCTTCTTTCGGACTCCAGCAATCGCCTTGTCGAATTGACCCTCCATCCCATCCATGCCATTTTTCCATTCAGACAAACTTCTCTTCTCCTCACTAGGATTCTGAGGCTCGCTCCCTTGAGGCAAAGCAATGAATTCGAGATTACTCGTCACCTGAGCAAGGTCGACCTCTTGGGTTCTTGCTTCAAACAAAGATCCAAGGAACTCCTTTAACTCGTCCAAGAAGACGTGATACTTCACAACATAAGCTTTCCAGCCATCCGTGTAAGCTCGCTGCACCTTTGTGTCGCGGACGGCTTTGAAGTTTTCAAGATGATTCTTCATAGCCTTTAAGTCATCAAAATGACACCAAACTTTGGCCTCTAGGTGAACTGACATATGAGCCGCTTTATCCTTATCTACCTGCAATTGAGAAAGCTACTTTTCGGAAAACTTAACTTGCCGAGAACTCGACACTTCATAGTGATTGAACTTCCTTCTAACCGAAACCTTCTCTCGAGCCTCTCTGGCCCACTTACGGATTCCGCGAACAGCAGTATCGTACAAATTAACACACTTTCTCACAGAAAAGATGAAGTGCAAACAACAAGAGGAGTTAGTAAAGGAAAAGAGAACAAGTTTCCAAAGAAAATTCAAAAGAAGATATGACCTTCATCCCAAACTGGACATGTCTGCGTATTTCTCGGATTCCTCCAAACTATCCCGAATCATGGAAAAAACTCCTTGCAGACTGACGACGGTTCCTGCAAGCCGCCTCATGGTAAAAAATCCTTGTGAAGGATTCATTGACGTGTCCCCAGATGGCTGTGCCCTGAGGGGAGAATTCCTTTCCCCCTTTGTTCCATTATCAACAGGGCAGACCGCCTGCCTTTGATTAAACGAAGGATTTTCTGCAGGCAAACTACTAGCAAGCCCCCCCTCCGAGTCGCCAACGGACCCTCGGGAGAGCGCTTTGTAGTGTTCCTTGGATGGTTATCAGTACTTCGCGCTAAGATTACTTCCTTCCTTAAAGAAGTAACCGTGACAGCTGACAGACTGCCTTCAGATAACTTCACCTCCGAGGAGCAGGTCGCCGACATACCAGAAGGACCTGGTTTCATATGCCCACCCTTTTCTTTCGATTTCCTCTCACGCTTCTCCTCCTCTTTATTCTCGCTAAGCGTCAAGCCGACCATTGTTGAAAAAATCAAAGCAGGGTGTAAGGTTTTCAGAAAGTTCTAGAGAAAAAGTAGTGTTCGGAAAACTTTCTAGAGATGGAAGAAAGAAAAAAGGTGTGTACATATACATCAGGATAATTTCGAATCCCAACTCAATAAAGGATAAGAATTTCATTATCCTAACCTAACAAGGAATATGACTTTCTAAATCCCGAGCCGAATCTTTCGAGAAACTCGGATGCGGATTAAATATCCTTCTTCAACGTAAACCAACTCGCCAACTTCGGCTCTTGGATACATATTATATATATAAAAAAATCAATCAAAATCAGATATATGTCAGCTCACCTCTTTGCATACACATAGACATCATAGTTCAGCAATCTCGATCAACATTCTTCTAGAAACTTATTACTTCCACACACCAAAATAATAGGCTGGGGACTGTTGGTGTCACATCTCACTCTTTGCAAATTGACGAACCAAGAAGCTAAACGATATGCCAAACACCAAAAAAAAAGAGAACAACTAAGCGAGGGACGGCCTTTTTTCATCCAAGCCCCAAGACCAGCTCATGAAAATAAGCAGCCCGCCATTTGGAGCAAGCCGCCATGTTCTCTTCTCTTGAGCAGGCCGCCATGTTCTCTTCTTTTAAGCAGGCTACCATGCTCTCTTCTCTTGAACATGCCACCATTTTTTCTTCTGTTTAGCAGGCCACCGTATTTCTCTTTGTACAGGCCACCATGATCATTCTCTTGAATCCATGCAGCCATGTATCTACTCAACATGGACCAGCACGCCAACACCATTGGTAGCAGCGCATCATTCAATTCCTCCACAAGAAATGGGCAGGTTGAAAATATATGAAAAAGGGGGCTGGCTGACCTTAAAACGTTTATGAAAAAGACGACACATGTAGTCGAGATTTGATCACTTTCGTAACTTCAATAAATCATCAGTTATGTGTGACGATTTCTGTTGCAATTTTTGAATCCTAGGATACAACCGCGATGAGACTGCTTTGCAACACCCAAAACAGAATCTGCGAACTTAAATTCTACGAATACTTTGGAGACACTTACGATATTAAAATACTAGAGAGATTACTGGAAATATTCGATTTGCTCTGAAAGATTTCAATTTGAATGAATTATGAGAAGAGAAGAGGCAGCTATTTATATGGGAGGAGTAGCTTGATCTACAAGCTAAACCTATGCGAAAAAAGGAAAAATATATTGTTCTTTCTCTGCAAGTAAAAAATAAAACAAGAATCTTCCATAATTATTTAGAAGTATTTCCTAATATTTTGAAACATAAATTTTCCATAATTATCTAGAAGTATTTCCTAAAATTTAAACACAATCATTATAATTTATATTAATCCAATATTTTGGATTTAATATCTAAACTCTAAATCCTACAATCTAGACCCTAATTAATGATTTGTGAACCCAAAATTATTAGTGTAATACTTTAAAAACTCATCAAAGTGTGTTATTATTGTCTTTTCTCCCCTGATCTACTATTTTGTGACAAAACATCAAATTGTGCAATTTGAAGGTATTTCTCTTATTTATAACATATTTTAGTATATTGTAAATCATAATTTTTTTAAAAAAAGTAAATCAATATAATTTAAATCGATCTAAAAAGAGTATAAATGAGTCTAACTGGGATATAAATGGGGACCTATTTTGGTGGATTTTAAATGGGTAACCCTAATACGTACTAACTTAAATGGAGTATAAATGGGATGACTGTTAAATGGTTGTGTTTCACACCGATTTAACAAGCTTGCATTTGGCCTGAAATAATAAGTAATATTATTCAAGTGGTTCCTAAGGACAATTTAGTCAAAATTTAACCTTTTACACGATAATCGTCTTCACCGAAAGCAGAAGCACATTGGACAATACCAGTACCACTCTCATCAGTGACATAATTATCTGCTACAACTCGTAAGGCCTCGGTTAAGAAATCACTAAAGTACTCAAACAACGGTTGGTACTTCTTCCCAACAAGGGAAGCTCCATTAAATTTCTCCAAAACCTCATAAGAATCAGCTGCACTGTCGGGTTTAACACCACCTTTGGCTTTAGGATTCACTTTTTTGGTATCAGCATTGTTGGGGTCGCAATCCCCTCCTCGAAGATTGATGAACTTAAGAAAAATAAACAAGAACTTAGGGCCAGCCGCCCATGACCTTCTCAACACGAAGCTGGGCGCCCGGACTTATCCCGAACTAGGTCCAGCCGCCATTCATCCTCTCATCAGGACATGGCGGCTGGACATGTCCCGGACTAAGTCCAGCCGCCCATCGTCCTTCAATCAAGACATGGCGGCTGGACATATCCCACACTAAGTCCAGCCACCCATCGTCCTTCAATCAAGACATGGCGGCTGAACTTGTCCCGGACTAAGTCCAGCCGCCCATCGTCCTTCAATCAGTACATGGCGGCTGGGCTTATCCCGAGCATGGCCAGCCGCCCATCATCCTTCCTCGGAGCATATTCTCGGGCTCGGACCAATCCAAAGCAAGGCGTCTACACGTTCTGATCCTGAGATTTGGCGAGCCGGCCATGAGCATTGGCCAGCCGCCCACGAACACTTGGCCAGCCGCCGTGGACTTTGGCCAGCCGCGATGGACCTTGGCCAGCCGTCCGTGGACTTTGGCCAGCCGCCCATACACACAAGGCAGTGAACGGACGGCTAGACATCAACACGAAGCGGGCGACTGAAGGTCTTAGGAAAAAAGCGGGCGGTTCGGTCTCAGAAGTCTAAAAAAACGTTCGGAACACTGTTTACGCGGGAAAAACCGTTAAAATATTGTTCATCTCGAGAAAAGAGTTAACCGAAGAATCAAGTTAAGCTTAATTGAGATCCGGTTTACAACTCATCGGTTATTACTCACGGTTTACTGTTCATCGGGTACTAAAAAGTTGGGCCGAGTCAGGATCGGATCGTGCAACGGATTGCTGAAGGTTTTGGGCCAGGAAACGGGCCCAAAAGACTGAGTCGGCGGCTGGAAGGAAGAGACTTTGTCTCACATCACCCAGAAGGAGTCTAAGTCTCCTAGGTCTCTTAGTATAAATACATACGCTTGTACTAGGTTCAATCCATCCCAAATTCGAGTATTAAGAGCTTTTAGCATTATAGGACTTATTTAAGCTTTTGCTATTATTCTTGTACTCCGAAATATTATATAATAAAGTCCTCTTTTCATCTTTTTTTTTTTTGCATTTTTGGTCCTTTAGTTCTTTAAAATAGAATTTTTGGATCCCCATAAAATATAAGTTTTGACAGTGTGAGTTTCAGCTCTCACAGTTTGGCGCCGTCTGTGGGGACGAGAAATATTCTTAACTCTTAGAACGAGAGGACACGAAAATAAAGATTATGTCCGAAGAAGCAATGGACTGGAGTCCTGTGAGGGGCACCCGCGGGCGGACGATGACCTTCCGAGATGGGGAAGTCGCCGAGATAGATCATCCGCACAACGAACTGCTCGTGATCAATCTCTCGATCGGAGGGTGCGAAATTCCAAGAGTCCTAGTCGACACAGGAGGAACAGTAAACGTCATATTCCTAGAAACCATCAGAAGGATGAAAATTGGGACCCAGCATCTCATAGCCCATCCAAAACCGTTGACTGGTTTCTCCGGAAAGACGACGATGACAATAGGGACAATCCAACTCCCCGTCAAGGCAAAAGGAGTTGAGAAGGATGTAAAGTTCTTCGTAATCGATTGCCCACAAATCTGTGATGCAATCGTAGGAACGTCGTGGTTGAACGCAATGAAGGTTATCCCGTCAACCTACCATCTGTGCCTAAAGTTTCCAACCCCAACTGAAATGGAAACGACCTGGGGACGACAAAGAGATTCTCGAGCTTGTTTCTTGATGGAACATAAGTTGAGGAAGGCAGTGACAGATTTGCGTCACCAATCAAAGCCTGATAAGGGAAAGGAAGAACGGCAGATCGCGAAACTCGAGCAAAAACTACAAATGGAAGAAGCCCGTAGGACGGAAAGAGATCCCCCATGCGAGCTAGTGATCTCGGTCAACATAGACGAAACGAATCCGGAGCGGTGTACGGAGATCGGAGCAAACTTAGAAGAATCAATCAAGACGGAGTTAATCACCCTGTTGAAGCAGAACGCCGGATCGTTCACATGGGCGGCGGAAGACATGCCCGGGATCGATATCAGCGTTAGGAGCCAGGAACTCAGCGTGGACCCAATGTTCAAGCCGGTAAAGCAGAAAAGACGGAAGCTCGGACCAGAGCGCGCACAAGCAGTAAACGATGAAGTGAAAAGGTTACTCAAAGTCGGGTCCATCATAGAAGTAAAATACCCTGACTGGCTTGCCAATCCGGTGGTAGTAAAATGAAGAACGGAAAATGGCGAGTCGGCTTGGACTTCACGGACCTGAACAAGGCGTGTTCAAAAGATAACTTTCCACTGCCGCACATTGACCGATTGGTCGAAGCGACGGCCGGGAACAAGATGCTTCCGTTCATGGATGATTTCTCCGGATACAACCAGATCATGATGAATCCCGATAATCGGGACAAGACCGCATTTATCACGGATCGCGGGATATATTGCTATAAGGTGATGTCGTTCGGGTTAAAGAACGCAGGCGCAACATATCAAAGGCTCGTCAACAAAATGTTCGCCGAGCAACTTGAAAAAACAATGGAAGTCTACATTGACGATATGCTGGTCAAGTCCTTGGAGGAAAAAGACCATGTGAAACATCTGTGGGAATGCTTTGAGCAACTTAACCGACATAACATGAAGTTAAACCCGGCGAAGTGGAGATTCAGAGTAGCTTTCGGCGAATTCCTCGGATACATGGTGACTCGCAGAGGGATAGAAGCAGACCCGAAGCAAATCGATGCCTTGATAGACATGGGCTCGCCGAAAAAAAAAGAGAGATCCAAAGGCTGACCGGACAAGTCGCGGCACTGAACCGGTTTATCTCAAGATCCACGGGCAAATGACACGCTCAGAGGAAACAAGAAGTTTGAGTGGACAGAGAAATGCGAACATGCGTTCCAAGAGCTAAAGAGGTACCTAGCAAACCCGCCCATACTATTAAAACCAGTCGAAGGAGAGCCGTTGTTCCTATATAGGGCGGTGTCATCAACGGCAGTAAGCGGAGTCTTGATCAGAGAAGATCGCGACGAGAAAAAAGCCGATCTTCTACGTAAGTCAAACCTTGGCGGATGCGCAAACAAGATACCCGCTGATGGAAAAGGCTGCCTTAGCAGTGGTGATGTCAGCTCCAAAGTTGCGACCTTATTTCCAGTCCCACGCGATCATTATACTCACGACTTTCCCACTCAGAACAATCCTACATAGTCCCAGTCAATCGGGATGGCTGGCGAAATGGGAGGTACATTTAAGTGAGTATGATATTGAATACTGGAGCAGAACATGCGCAAAGTCTCAAGTTCTAGAGGATTTCTTGATCGAACTCCCGACCGCAGGCATCAACGAATCAACGCCAGACTCGGTTTGGATCCTCCAAACGGACGGATCATCATTGAAGCAAGGTTCAGGATTCGGGGTGCGTTTAATATCACCTACCGGAGAAATTCTGGAACAGTCGTTCCGGCTATACTCTTCGACTCTTCCAACAACGAGGCAGAGTTCGAAGCCTTAATCGCAGGGTTAAGACTCGCCCACGGACTCAAAATCCAGAATCTGCAGGCGTTTTGTGATTCTCAGCTAGTAGCGAACCAGTTCAGTGGAGATTACGAAGCAAGGGACGACCAGATGGAGGCCTACCTCAAAATCGTCCATGACCTCGCAAAGCGATTCGAAAAGTTCAAACTTACGAGTATCCCGCGAGGAGAAAACGCCCCTGCCGATGCATTGGCGGCTTTAGCATCAACATCCACCCTAGGAGAAAGACGGGTCATTCCCGTCGAATTCATAGAACAGCCAAGCATTGATCCCCCTCAGGTCGCCAACCTCATACAACAGCCGGAAGACAAAGACGAAGGAGAGCCTCCAGAGGAAGAATTAACAACTAACCCGAGTGAGGAATAAGGTTGCGACCATGGATGGATGGCCCCTATACGAGCATACATCATGGATGGCAAAGTCCTGACGGAAAAGTGGGCCACACGCATGCTAAGAGCCCAAGCCACCCGCTTCGTCCTACTTGACGGAAACGTCTATAAGTGGAGGCTATCCGGACCATTAATGGTCTGCGTAGAAGGAGAAGAGGCAAGAAGAATTATGGAGGAAGTCCACAGTGGCACAAACATTATTTGCCGACTATGATAAAGGATTGCGAGAAGTTTTCCCTGAAGTGCGAGAAATGACAGAGACACGCACCAATAATCCACACCGTACCCATTTATGAGGTGGTCGATGGACATAGTTGGACCGATGCACAACTCAAAGCATAAGAGATTCCTACTCGTCCTAACAGACTACTTCTTGAAATGGGTCGAAGCGGATTCCTACACCAGCATTAAAGACGCCAAAGTAGAGCATTTTGTCTGGAAGAATATCATATGCAGGCATGGAGTCCCTTACGAGATCATTACCGATAACGGATCTCATTTCATCTCCACTCACTAAGGATTTTGCGAAAAGTGGAAGATACGACTGAGCAAATCAACGCCACGTTATCCGCAAGGTAACGCTCACGCAGAAGCGGCTTGGAGAAAAGAAAGGGCGATGGGCGGACGAGCTCGAAAGAGTCACGTGGTCTCACCGAACAACTCCAAGGCGAGCAACCGAAGAAACACCGTTCACACTGCTCTATGGCACTGAGTGCGTCATCCCGGCAGAAGTAGACTTTGCTGGCGTTAGACGAAGACTCCTGCCTGGACAAGAAGGTCTCAACCATCTAATGATGCTAGACGAGCTGTACCTGATAAACGAAAAACAAGATCAAGCATTCGTCCGAGTACAAAACTACCAGCAGGCAGCGGCGAAGTACTACAACTCGAACGTACGAAGCCGCAAGTTCAAAGAAGGAGACCTCGTCCTCCGCAAAGTCTTTCAAAACACCGCAGAACAGAACGCGGGAAAGCTAGGCGCAAAGTGGGAAGGACCATACAAAGTAACGAAGGTAGTCTGCCCAGGAGCATACGAGCTAGAAAATAAAGAAAACCGCCTCTCGGCATACATGAAAACCGCCTCTCGGCATACTCATCACTGTCTGTTGCTGATCACAACAAGACGATTTTTTAACCATGGTTCTTTCGACATCCCACAGTGAAATAAACTTAGTGCGCTATATAAGTCTCCGGATAACATCTAAAAGGCGTAACCTGACATCCTGTGATCCTGCATGAAGCGTCGAAGACGATGTTCTGTCTTAGCTTATCTTCAGGGACGCTTTGCATATGCAAATAATGCAAGGCGGAAACCGTGAAATAAGCTCTCTAACCCAGTAAGACGCCTGACATGGAAAGCTGGTCTCGAACATCTCACGAACGCAGTAACAAACCGGCTCTGATACAAGATCTTAAACGCGTTCTGTGGAAAGAGGGATTCAAACAAACTCAATTCCCCGTGACACCAAAAACATGCATCAAACCCAGGAAATATATGCAACGATACCCTGGTCAGAAAGGTTAGGGGCGTCCGGAAAACCACTCCAACACAATACATGAAACACTCGTCGACTCGAAACAAAAGAAACACCAACATTCCACAAAGGGGCCAGCCGCCCGTCTTTCTTCGGTCGACGGGCCAGCCGCCCAGAATTCCGCAAAGAAGCCAACCGCCCGTCTTTCTTAGGTCGATGGGCCAGCCGCCCAGCATCCAGCAAAAGGGCCAGCCGCCCGACAGACCGGCCCCCCAGCGTTTCGCAAAAGAAAAAGGCCAGCGGCCCACTATCCTTAGTAAGATGGGACATGCACCCTCTTTCCAGACCAGAACGAGCATGTTACCCAAGACATAAAACAAAGAAAAACCATAGTCTTATTGAAATCTCAAAAACAAAATCAGCACGGACCAGGAACCTGGTGGGATATGATAAAAATCCATAAATAAAAGCCTCAACAAATACTAAAAGCAAAAATCTCAAAAAACTAGGCAAAGGCCGAATTACAAAATCAAGAATCCGGGCCAAACGCCTTCGCAGTAGCAAGGTCCGAAATCCTAGGAACCGTTTTGTTGGATCCGAACGGATCGGCTACCCCGAGTGAAGTAGCTTCCTCTTCAATTGAACCGACCTCGGGTGCTGGGACATTACCGAGTCCAGAGAGTGGAACCAATTGAGATAATCTCCCCTTTAACCTTGGCAATCGCCTTGTCGAACCCACCTTCGGTCTTATCAAAGCCACTTTTCCACTCGGACAGTTTCACCTTCTCCTCATCCAGGCTGGGTGGATCAGCTCCCTGAAGTAACGCGATGAGCTCGAGATTACTTGTTATCTGAGCCAAATCCACTTCTTGGGTCCTTGGCTCAGACATAGACTCAAGATTCTCCTTTATCTCGTCTAGGAAGGTATGGAACTTGGCGACGGAAGGCTTACGGCCATCCCCGCAGGCCTTCTGTACCTTTGAACTACGTGAAGCTTTCGCACTGACAAGTTGATCCTTCAAGGTCTTCGAATCCTTGGTCTGACGCAGATATTTGGCTTCAAGGCGGGTCTTAGAGCGCACTACCTCATCCTTCTCCGCACGCAATGAAGCAAACTGCTTCTCGAGATCACCAAGTTTTCTCCTTACCAATCGGGTGTCCTCTCGAGCCTCTTCGGCACGCTCGCGAATTCCGCGTACAGCAGCATCGTACAAGCCGACACACTTGTTCACGGAGGACATAAACTGCAAAAAAAAAATAGAAAGGATCAGCCGCGTATATATCAAGATTCAAAAAAGGAAAGAAAACGAGAACGAGTGAACCTTCATCCCGCTCAGGGCCATATCCTCGTATTCCTCAAACTCGTCAAAACCCTCGCAAGAGGGTAACTTGAAACTCGCGTCTGTAATCACCGAAAAAGTCCTAGCCGCTTGGCGACGGTTCTTACAGACCGCTTCGGGAAAAGCAAGCCCGAGGGAAGAAACCGCCCGCGGACCTTCCGAAGAAGAACTTTTGACGCCACCATCAACGGAGCAACCCGTCTCTCTCTTGTGTAGCTCACCATCTGCCCCGTTCAGGACATAGACAACTCCGCCAGCCGCCGGCTGAGTATTAGGCGAACGTTTCGCGATATTTCGCGCCAAAATAACCTCCTTCTTCAACGGAGTAACCACAACGGTCGATAGAGCTAGCTTGTCAGCAGGACATTCCGGTGGAGGGATGGCTAGACTACCATCCGCTAGTCCTGGTCCTGAGGAGTTAGCCGCCGCCTTCCCTTTAGAACTGTTCCCGAATGACTCGCATCTCCGGTTCCCTTCCCACTTCTCTCCATTTGTTTCTTCTCGCGAAGGGATAACCTAACCATGTTCAAGTAAAAAGGACGATCGATTTTCGAAAAATTTAGTGAGGAAAAACATAAGAAAGAGGTGCGCATATATACAGCCGGGTGGCCTGATTCCTAATGAAGGACAAAATAGTTTTTTTCCAAATTCTGGTCCGGCCGCCCATGAATTTCGGGCACAAAAAAGGAGAGATTCTCTTTAAATCAATATCACTTAAAAAAAAAAAAGAAGAAGAAGAAAGAAAAAATCCTTTATCGAACAAGAATATCCTTTAGTCCATCAATCTCGATAAAACACTCCGTAAAAACGCCCGCCGGTTCTCGACATGGAAGCAACGGGCTGGGGGGCTAACTGTTGGGGTCGAAACACCCTCATCGAAGATTGATGAACTTAAGAAAAATAGACAAGATCCGCACATGACCTTCTCAACACGAAGCTGGGCGCCCGGAGTTATCCCGGACCAGGTCCAGCCGCAGTTCGTCCTCTCATCAGGACATGGCGGCTGGACTTGTCCTGGACTAAGTCCAGTCGCCCATCGTCCTTCAATCAGTACATGGCGGCTGGACTTATCCCGAGCATGGCCAGCCGCCCATCATCCTTCCTCCGAGCATATTCCCGGGCTCGGACCAACCCAAAGCAAGGCGTCTACACGTTCTGATCCCGAGATTTGGCGAGCCGCCCAAGAGCATTAGCCAGCCGCCCACAAACACTGGCTAGCCGTCCGTGGATCTTGCCAGCCCCCCGTGGACCTTGGCCAGCCGCCGTGGACTTTGGCCAGCCGCCATGGACCATGGCCAGCCGTCCGTGGACTTTGGCCAGCCGCCCATACACACAAGGCAGTGAACGGGCGGCTGGACATCAACACGAAGCGGGCGGCTGAAGGTCTGAGGAAAAAAGCAGGCGGTTCGGTGTCAGAAGTTCAAAAAACGTTCCGAACACTATTCACGTTGGAAAAACCGTTAAAATATTGTTCATCTCGAGAAAAGAGTTAACCGAAGAATCAATTTAAGCTTAATTGAGATCCGGTTTACCACTCATCGGTTATTACTCACGGTTTATCAGGTACTAAAAAGTTGGGCCGGGTCAGGATCGGATCGTGTGATGGATTGCTGAAGGTTTCAGGCCAGGAAACGGGACCAAAAGACTGAGTCAGCGGTTGGAAGGAAGAGACTTTGTCCCACATCGCCCAGAAGGAGTCTAGGTTTCCTAGGTCTCTTAGTATAAATACATACGCTTGTACTAGGTTCAATCCATCCCAAATTCGAGTATTAAGAGCATTAGCATTATAAGACTTATTTAAGCTTTTGCTATTATTCTTGTACTCCAAAATATTATATAATAAAGTCCTCTTTTCATTTTTTTTTTTGCATTTTTGTTCATTTAGTTCTTTAAAATAGAATTTTCGGATCCCCATAAAATATAAGTTTTGACATTGTGAGTTTCGGCTCTCACAAGCATTAGTTGAGTTGGCCTTCGGCATATCAGTGGGAAGGATGACTAACGAGATTCAGCAACCAGCGTTGACTTTCCCACTGTTCTTGTTACAAACGTTCAGACATATACAAACTTGGCTTTGACACGCAAAGCAAGATTTCTTGGAAGAGTCCATGGAGTAGTAGTCCATGCGACAAAAGCAGCATTATCTTGGTCACCAATAACTGGGAACGTCCTTGTAGTTCTGACCCGCTTCGAAATTAGATAGAGGCATCTTACAACCAGTATTGTAAGGCATAACCTGCAGAAAGGCATAACGACATTGAATCAGACATGATGATTCGACTTAATCATATTTGAATCACAGCACATAAATGAGTGCATGAAGTTTTGACCGTGAAGCCTTTGTAGACAAGATTCTTATCAAAAAGCTGAGCACAAACCCACCAAACACTTTCTATAAAGGGGACGAGATCCATCGTCTTGTAGTCATTCTGGAAATCAATCTAACGACCAGTCTTGTTTGGAAAAGATCTCACGACCTCCAGGACCCACCAGGTCGTCATCAGCATAAAGAGTAGGAAAATATAATTAGGTCTCGAAAGTATTTAAGGACCAATACGGAGTACGAGGGAGGATATGACGGATGTCCTGTCTCTTGCTAGGAAAAGCCAAGGCTAGGTTGACCTAGCTATGATGATAAGCTATGAGCGTAAATCGAAGGGACGCGATCTGCACAGTAATTAAAGCTCTGCATGGACGACAAATCAAGTATTAAAAAGCATAACCGAAGGGTAAGAAAAAGGAGCAGGAGGGCTATAAAAAGGAGGAGAGTCCAGTTTTTGTGGCATCTGATCTACATCTCTTTCCCCACCTCTCTCTTACTATCTTCCACAAACCGAGAATTTCAATTCTCTAACCCCATAATCAATAATTGGCGCTAGAAGGAAGGGATATTTTCTTTAAACGCACGAGATAACAAGGAAGATGGACGTGGAGAGATCTGGAAAATTGAAAACCTCAAACGACGACGAAGTCATATACTGCGGCCCAAACAACAGAGCCAGAGCAGAAACGGGCACGCACGGAAGAACCAACCACCGAAACCGACAACGCACGGAAGATCTGGAAAATTGTTCGTTCTAAGAATGCTCTTGGAACGAATGGACGAGGTGTCCAAGAAGCTGGAGAAAAAATAGATGACCAAGAAGCCATCTACCGAAGATCGAGCTCCAGCCCGTTTCAGCAATGGCGAAACAAAGAAACAATCGAACTTGCCCGGTGCGAAATCCAGGGAAAAAAAGAAACCGTCAGTCCACCCCCACCGACATGGAAACGATGGGATACATCCCAGACGAAGAGAAAAAATACGACTGCTCCAAAGAAACACGGAGCAACCCAAGTCCCGTGAGGTAAAAATCAACGATACCGCAAGAAGTTCACCTAGCGCCATTGACACGATAGATCACCAACATCTTCCCATACCGTGCCGAAGTACCGGTAAACCCCACCAACAATGGGAGTACGGATCCCCGATGCAAGATAAACATGTTCAGTGTGGCATTAAGCAATGCCGACCTCTCTTACGCAGAGAGAGACGCCAATAGGTGTGTACTGTTCGCCAAAACTTGGGCAGCCCAGTATGGGAATGGCTCTTGGGCTTGACTCCCCACTCAATCGGCAGCTACAAGAACCTCTTAACAGAATTCCTCCCAAATTGTACGATGTACGCGAGGGAAGAAGCCGAGCTACACACAATCACGCAACGTCCCGGCGAGACGATGAAGGCTTTCATCAAACACTTCAAAGCACTTCTCTCTGAAGTCCTCATAACCGAGGAGGTCGCCCTTCTATCCCTTCGAAATTCCCTATACCTCGATTCTCCACTCCGGGCCAGGATGAAGATTCGCAAACCCTGGGATCTGGCAGAAGCACTAGGAGTGGCCGACCTCCTCATGAGAATGGAATAAGCTAAGAAGAGAGCTTTAGCAACAACCCAAGAGAACAGAGATGCTGCAAGAAGTGCCAGACCACCCAGAACATACTATGGTGATCCGAACGCCATAAGAGAAGGAGATATCAGAACCCTTGCCGACTTACATTTCGGCAAGTCCCGACAGAACCATCAGGACCCACACCCGAGGTTGGATTGGAGAGCCGGCGGAGCATACTGTTACCACCACGAGATCTTTAGACATAGGATCGAGGATTGTCGGCAACTAAAGTCAATCCTGGAAGCGAACGCCAAACGCGGAAATACGCATGTCCCGATATTCGAAACATTCGATATCGCCGAATGCTCCCGCGTCCCACAACTCAGCAACCACATGACGACCTCCAAATCAACCAGCGAGAGCGAAGAAAGCGCCTAGGCAGTCGTCACTATGCAAACGCAGCTCCAAAATCAAACAGTCAAAAAACAAAACAAAAGCAGCTCACGCCATCTACCACTTTTGACAATCTGTCCAGCACGGTTCATCAAAGCCTTTTTCGGCTTACGCCAAGAGCAATGTAAACTCCGAAAGAAGCATCTTTATTATAATATAAAGTATTTTATTTTGTGTAAAATGTTGATCGATCTCAAAAGATCCAATTTAGTAAATTAAAAGCTGCTGATCCATCCCAGACGATCTACCAAAACAAAAACCACTTCCTGATCCATTGTTTGGAAATAAACGTTTCGCAATGAACATAAAGCTGAGACCAGTTCTGCATCAACCTAAGGGTTGGGAGCGATACCAGAGCGCATTCCCGACCCAAAGTTGTAGGAATAACCCGGGAGAATATTCTCGCATCCGACCCACGCAAAAATAAACATTTTTGCATTGAAAGACATACAAATACGAAGGCCACTAAAAAGAAGAATCAGCCCGAAAAAGTCATTTTATTACATCCAAAAGTCGCGACTCGACATTACAAAAGTTAAGAGAAAAATCCTAGACAGGTAAGAAACATGGCGACCTCAAAGAAGTCCCAAAATCAGCTAAACATCTGGAAGAGGATCATGACAGATAGACGAGAAAGTTAGGTTGTCCTCCGAAAGCATGGAGACCTCCACCTCTTGAAATCTGAGCGCCTGCGCGGTCACTTCAGCCTTAAGCTCGGCGGTCCGAGGATCGGGAATAGCAAAACCAGCAGATTTTAGTCGAAGGCATTCATCCAAAGCCCCACGAGCCCTATTCTCAGCTAGAAGAACCTCAGCAACTTCAACTTTTGGAATCAAAATAACCCTTAGCTCTCTTCAGAACAGGACCAAAGAGGGACTGCACAGCGGCGTCCATCTTCGCTCTCTCTGTCAGTGTAGCATCATGAGCCCTCCTCCTCTCGATCAGAATATCAGACGCATACGCCCAGCTCTTATCCTGAACGCTCTGAACAACTGCCTTCTCTCGATCAGCAGCCTCTGGAAGCTGTTTCTTAAACTCGGAAGTTTCGGAGGAAAGGACATCAGCCTTGAGGGAAGCAGCCTGAGCCTTCAATTCGGCAGCTTCCATCTCCAACTTCTGACATGCAACATCAAGAGATAGAGAAGCGATCTTCGCCTTGTCGTCCTTGACATGGTGATTATAGGAATACAACACGTCGTTAAGCTCTACGAAACCCTGAAAATAAAATCGAGAATAAGACAATCTCCAAAGGGAAGGGAGACCAAGAAGAGCAAGACAAGAACCTCTGCAAAGTAACTAGACGCCCGCTTATAACCATCTGCCTTTTGGAGTGAGGCAATATGAGGAAGACCACGAACGGACCATTCAGACTCCAAAAATACTCGGCCGACATTAAGGCGTCATCACCAAGAGGACTATCAGATGAAAACGAAAAGGATTGGCCCAGAAACCTCTTTTCTTAGCAGGAGGATCGGTCAGTATGTCAACAAGAGGATGTATTGCAACAGAAGGAGCTTCTCTAGTCTCAGGGACCTTGTTCGAGAGCGGACTAACAACAGGGAAAAAATAAGAAAAAGAAGCCCCATTGCAAGAAACGTTCGAAGGATCCTCGACCTTTTCAAAAGTCGAATCGTCGAACACAGTAGGCGCAATGACCGTATCGATCTCCTTAACAACCAAAGAGGAAGCAGCCCCTCCAAATGAAGGAGCCGGATTGTTGACGGAATCGTCAAAACGGACCGGAAACCGGGCAGCAGATTTATGCAGCGATTTTGACGAAGGGTCAGCATCAGGGTACACCGACCTGGATACATCGACCTGGGAAATTGAGGATGCATAATTAGACAGTTTCCTTTTTATCAGACCCATCCTGTGAAATCTCTTGATGGAAAGTGGCAAAACGAGCTCCAGGAAACCTAGTGACGGTGTAAAATAAAATTCAGAAGCATCTTCATACATTGTCGGCAAAAGCGAATCGAAGAAAACCGACATGCATAAAGAAGAACCTTAACCCTCTGCAATCTCGCTTGCGTAAATTCAGGCCTACGAACGACGCCGTTAGCACGAATCTTGGCAACCTTATCTTCAAAATCGACCGGAGGTGACGAGAAGCGAGTAACTGCAACCAAAAAACAAAAAAAACCATTAGCGCAACGACACTTGTTTCAAAAGACTAGTAGATCGTCCGCAGCTCATTCTCTACAGCGCCAAAACCAACAGCGCCATAATATTCTCAACAGAGGACAGAGAAACTTAAGATAAGGCAATCCGACGGGAGCGACAATAAGATGTCAGATGCCAAGGAAGCGGCAACCACAGCATTCCTTGGGTAAAAAATTGCGTCGGAAACATCCCAGGGATCCTCGTTTGTTAAAGCCGGCTTGATGATGGTGTGATCAGGAAAATTATGATCCTTACCCACGACGTGCATGCCGGTCCGCCTCGACCAAAAGGGCATAATGGACGGAAATCGAAGTGAGATTGAGAGCAACGCCGGTCCGCCTCGATCCCTCTGCAGAAGCTTCGGGATTTGGATCAGTCCAGCAAGACGACGATCCAAGACTTCCGAGTCAGCGGTGGAATAGCCCGAGTCAGAAGAGGAAGCGACGAATGGATCCAGAGCATACACCATGGTAAACAAAGTCAAAGACTCGAAAGGTGCCGGAGGTAACAAACCCGACGGATAGCCAGAGAACAATCAGAAAAATAAAAGTGCAATTAAAAGAGAGGAACGGAGACGAGCAACAATACCTCCAATTGCAGGGGAAACTTATGCGCGAAGTCAAAAATCCAGAAAAAGGAAGAGGAAGATGAATTTATAGCCAAAACAACATTACAGTTATTGTAGAAGCGCCGCCAGAAGATCAATCGATTCACCCAGATGTGACTCGCCGCGGGAACCGTGAAAGTAACCCTGAAAAAATCACTCGCAAATGATGAAGTGACACATGTAAAGTAGAGGAAAGTCCACCGGCACCGACGAAACAACATGAAGTAAAAAATCAAATAGGCGGTGATGCATATATAAGTATGTATCTTTGGCATCAGACGACGAACTGCGGGGGTCGGGGGGGGGGGGGGGGGGNCTCGACGACCTCCAAGACCTTCCAGTTTGTCATCAGCGTAAGCAATAGAAAAAATATAATTAGGTCTCGGAAGTATTTAAGGCCCGATAGGGAGTACGAGGGAGGATATGATGGATGTCCCATCTCGTGCGAGGAAAAGCTAGGGCTAGGTCGGCCTAGCTATGATGACGGGATAGGCGCGTAGATCGAAGGGTAGCTACCTGCACAGTTATTAAAGATCTGCATGCACGTCAGATCATGTATTAAAAAGCACAACCGAAGGGTAAGAGGAAGGAGCAGGAGGGCTATAAAAAAAGAGGAGAGTCTAGTTTTTGTGAGCATCCGATCTACATCTCTTTCCCCACCTCTCTCTCTTACTATCTCCCACAAACAGAGAATTTAATCAACAAGTCCTAGTAATCACCTTCTCCCACTCCTCGCTGTAGCGAGTCACAATGCTCCTACACTGCTCGTTGTATTTATCACTCCCCATCTGAAGCACTTGTTGGTCTCTCCTCTTAATGTTGAGTTTCCTATCAATCTCGTTCTCGACGTGGAGGCCGTGACAGTCCCACCCGAAGCAGAGCGTGATGTGGTGACCAGTCATTGTCTGGTACTGTGTCAGAATGTCCTTAATCGTGCC
>OVBB01000287.1:0-30419 GCA_900406415.1 Isatis lusitanica
GTTCTCCGTTTACATATCTATCTTATGTTCCGTACTTGATGGATAGAGAACTTCCTGGAATAGATTTGTTAAGAATATTATATTGAGCCTTAGTCCCTAGAAGACTAAGGGAGAACGATCATCTCAGATCATAGGATTCGGGTCGAGGCATTTCATCTAAGACTTGGTCAGTTAGAACTGTAAAGTATGCACATAAGTTTAATAAGTCTTTATTATTGGTTGGTGAAATATATTTGAGTATTATGAGCGTATTAAGGGTAATAAACTAACTGATATAGAAACAATTTTTGTTTGTTTGAAAATCAAATTAATTGAAGAATAAATGAATATGGTCATATATATATACAAATGGTAAGACAGGAAAGAATACAAGTGAAATCAACAAAATGAAAGTCTTAAAACGGATATTTGCTTATGGATGATTAGTTGATTCTGACTATCTTTTTAGTGAGATATATATTGAAACAAATACTTTTTAAGTTCTTTTGATTATCTTTATAGTTTTTCTGACTACTTTTTTAGTTTTTCTGACTACCTGTATAATAGTTGAAGTAGATTTTTTTTAGCATTCACGCATCAACATTTTTAAACTAATAAAAAGTTAATCTATGTATATTATTTACTATGTTTTTAGAATTCAACTTTCTCAGATCATTAAGACAGTAACATAAAATAAATTAAATCTAAATTTCATTTAAAAATAGCATAAACATATAAATATTTCTGTTTATCTTTTTTATTTTCGCATGACTTAATAAAGATACAGGTGAAAATAAAATGAGACAAAAAAAATGAGAACAAAATGAGACAAAAAAAATAATACAGGTTAAATAAAAATGAGACAATAAAATGAAAATAATATATTTAAAAGTTTTAAACAAATAAATAAAATAAAATCAGAACTATCAAAATAAAAAATAAAAAATTAACTTCAATAGATAATCAAAAATATAATCAATTTTTTAAAATAAAGAGAAGGATGGGAAAGAATAGAGAAAAACGAAAAACATATACAAAATTTATAAAATGGGGAAAATAAATTGAACTAAAGAAATATATGGGGAGAAAAAAACAAAATGGTAAACTCGAAACTTTTATAATTATTATAATATTAAAATTTGGATTGATGAATATATATAATATGAGAAATAAGTACATATATGTATATGACTAATGTTTGGAAGAGATTAGAAAGATGATAAAAAAAAAGTTTACAAAATGAAAAACATGAAGATATTGATAATAAAAATAAATATACAAAACATATCATTTATGACAGGAAATATAATGAAATATGCGTGTTTTCTTATTAACTTTTTTGCGAACTATTAGAGTAAAGAAATATGTAAGATACTATTTAGATCAATTCTCAAAAATAGCATATTTTCATGCACTACAAGAAAATCCGTCGATAGCCACGATTGAGCCACGAAAAAGTTTGTGGATTCTATATTTAGCCACAAAGATCCTCAAACTAGCCACAAAGATCCTCAAACTAGCCACAATTTTAAAGTAATCAGACTTTGCTGCCAAAGAGATGTTTGTTGTGGCTATATAGCCGTGACACAAGGGTCGTGGTTACTAGTGGCAAATTAGTAGCCGATAGCCAGGACGTAGATCGTGGAAAACAATTTCCATAACTAGCCACAACGGCTGTTGTGACCTTTCATAGCTCCAATAAAATTTGTGGCTATTAGTGGAAACCTGTCCTATAACTTCAAGAAATGTTGTGGAAACATCCATCTACAACTAGCCACAATATATACCGTGGAAGTCTATAGCCACAAAGATATCATGGACATTCGTGGACATACTTCCACGTATATCCACAAAATATGTCATGGATGCATAATGGTTTATAGAGAATATATTCGTTATAGCTACGGATATTGTTGTGGTTAGCCGTGGCTACTGGAAAATCAGTTAATAGAAAAAATCGTATCTCAGATACAGTATTAATTGAAAATGAGATTATAGTAAATTGTGTGGTGGATACATGTATATAAGAATTTAGAGAAATCATATTTAGATCATCCATGATATGTATAATTTAAATTTTCTTTAAAGTTAATTGAAAAATATTTTAATTTTTTAACCAAAAAAGTAATTGAAATGAGTTATAATAATCATGTTAATTCAACAACAAAGTACTGTGTGGTTATATTTAACTTTTTATCCCCATTATATTTCAACTACAATCTCATATTTCTCTTTACTATTATCTTTTATGAAGTAGAAAATTTAAAAATTTCAGAAGCATTGAAGTATGACTGATAATTGAAGTATACCAAATTATTAGGTGGGAAGAATTGTCACAAAATAATGAATAACCTGTGAAGAATTGCAGAGAAAATCACAGGTTATAAAACAACCTTTCATATTATCTCATATCATTTCATATCATGCCTGGTCGAGCTTTTGTGCAGAGAATATATCCGCTGCAGCCATGGATGGAGTTGTGGCTATCTGTGGCGGAGACGTAGATTATAAATACCAATCCAAACGAGCGTTTTTGGGGAAGGAAGTGAAAGAAAAAAAAACGTGAGAAAAAAAAATGCAGATTTTTTTCATTCTCGAGAGTGAATGTATAAACGTTTGAAACGTTCTGATCATAGTATACGTGAGAGATTTATTGAGGAATTAAACACTTTTATTTTTTTGCTAGTAATCAAGTTTCTTATCTTGAGTGCGGGAATTTGCTATGTCCGTGTAAGAAATGCAAAAATCAAAAGCATCGCGATATTGATACGGTGACAAGCCACCTTATGATGAAATGTTTTACAGAAAACTACTACGTTTGGACGCATCTTGGAGAAAATTGTCATTACGACGGTGAAGCATCAATAAGTCACGACATGGTGGGAAATGTTCCATTATTCTGATAATCAAGTTCCAAGCGATCAATTCCATGATTCCAATGCCGATTTTAATATGTTTCCTGAATGTGGTGACACTTCGGAAAATGTCCAAGAACCAATTCACGAAGAAAATCATGATAACGTTTTCCAGGAATTCAAAGCGGCTAATCAACTTTTATATGAAGGGTGTGCTGATGGAGTTATACTTGGCCTCGAAAGTGATGAGCTGGAAGACCAATTTCTATGTCTCGGAGGAATGCCTAGACGATATTACCGAAACCTTTAAAGTTGTTATGCCGACGCCTAATACTGCACCCAAATCGTACTACGAGACAAAGAAGTTGACGCGGTCTCTAGGATTGCCATGTCATAAGATTGATGTGTGCGAAGATAATTGTATGATATTTTGGAAGGGTGCAGATCGTGAGTTGTTACAATGTCGGTTTTGTGGAAAAGATCGGTATGAACCAAATGTGGGTCGATCGGGGAAATAGATACCGAAGCAGGGGATGTTATCTGGCACTTGCGGATCGGTTGAAGCGACTGTACCAATCAGATACGACAGCTTCACAAATGAGATGCCATGCTGAACATGTGTCTCCCGAAGGAGAAATGCATCATCCTTCAGATGGAAAAGCGTGTAAGCATTTTAAAGAGGTATATCCCAAATTTGCTCGTGAGAGTCGCAATGTTTATCTAGGTTTATCAACAGATGGATTTAATCCAATTGGGATGAATGGGCAATCATATTATGTTTGGCCTGTCATAGTGACACCATACAATTTACCCCCCAGGATGTGCATGAAAAGGGAATACTTTTTCCTCTCTATATTAGTCCCAGGTCCAAACCATCCAAAAAAGGTTTGGATATTTTTGTGAAGCCGTTGATAGAAGAATTACAAGATTTATGGATTAACGGCATGAAGACTTACGATGTCTCACGGAAGGAAAGTTTCACGATACGTGCGGCCTTGATGTGGACAATTAGCGACTTTCCGATGTATGTGATGCTATCTGGATGGATTACACATGGGAGGTTGGCTTGTCCGTATTGTATGGACCAGTCAGAGTCATTTTGGTTGCCGAATGGAAGAAAGCACAGTTGGTTTGATTGTCACCGAAATGTTTTGCCTATAGGTCATCCTTATAGACGGAATGTTAAAGCTTTCTTATGGGGTAAACAGGTTCATGATAATCCTCCGACATGGTTAACCAAGGAGCAGGTTCTGTACGGAAGGATCAACAATATACGTGGAGTGTATAAAACGTCTAATTGTGGAGGCAAACGACATGACAATCCTGCTCGAACAATTGAAGGATATGTTGTTGATCATAACTGAGTGAAGAAGAGTATCTTTTGGAAGTTACCGTATTGGGAGAACCTACTTCTTCGGCACAATCTAGATTTTATGCATATCGAGAAAAACTTCTTTGATAATCTTATCAATACAGTGTTAAATGTTCCTGGAGAGACAAAAGATATCATAAAATCAAGGATGGATTTCTCTTCGTTTTGCAGAAGACCTGACTTAGAGGTTACCTGCAAGAGCCGAAACTCACACTGTCAAAATTTATTTATTTGCAGGGCTCCGAAAAGTCTACTTAATAAGATCTAAATGGCAAAAAAGGTAAGCAGATAAGAAAGGAGATTTTATTAGAATATTGATCTCGAGTACAAGAATATTTGTGAATGCTTAATGTCTTAAATCACAAAAGCTCTTGCACTTTTTTTTAGTGTGTCTTGAAAGTGAGTACAAGTGTCTCTATTTATACTAGAGAGTCTAGGGTCTCGAAGACTGATCAAAGAAATGTGGAACGTTGTTAAAAATCCCTTCCCAGCCGCCGACTTGAACCAATGGGCCGCCGACCGTCTGCTCCTTTTTCCTTCCAATCCGGCCCGTTTGTCTTGATTTGGCACAGCTTGTCTTTTTGGTCTCCTGGTCCGACTTCTTTGGGTAAAGCCACGATTTCCGGTTCGTTTTAAGTAAACTCCTCGACGTTTTTAGACGTTCAGAACAGCGTGAAGTCTTCTTTTAAATGGCAGGACGTTTCCTAAGCCGAGGCCCGATGGTCGGAAAAGGATGGTTTGGGCCGGCCCATGAAGGTGTGGTCCAGCTGAGTCTCTGTCGACACTTTGGCCTGATGGACATCCTTGGCCGGGAAGATATGCATAGATTCGTCTCAAGAAGCCTGTACAGAGTCTAGTTCATCTGCCGGGCCGAATGCCAAGAGCTTGACCCGTGCAAGAGTTTGGTCCTATTTCGTGGTCTCGGGAACTTTAAGCAAACATGGTACGTCGATGGGACTGCTCGCATCGAGTTGATCCAAGGGGTTCCCATGATTACGTTGTAAATTGCGGGGGGATTTGCCACTGCGAAGTTTACAACCTTCGTAATTCTGCCGGCGTGAACTGGGAGCTGGATGGTTCTGTCGTTCATCGTGACCTCTCCAGAGAACCCGGTGAGCGATCTGGGGTTAGGTTTCACCTCCGATAGGTCGATATTCATCTTTCGGAGTGTTTCGCGGAAGATGACATCTACCAAGCTGCCGGTGTCGATCAGCACTCGGGATACGTCGAAGTCATTGATGTCGAGTTCGACCACCAACAGATCATCGTGAGGTTATTTAAGTCCTTCGATGTCTTTGTCGTTGAAAGCGATCCGATCGCTAACTTTGGTGATCCGATCGCTAACTTTGGTGATAGGGGTCCGTGGATTCAACTCCTTGTCTCCTCTTCTTAGGAATGCTTTTATCGAGGCCACCGTGTCTTTGCAGTACTGGGATCCTCCAGTGATCATATGGATCCTCCAGCGGTTTGCGTCGGGATCGTCTCCATTTGGTCTTCTTCCTCGTTTGGGGGCTTCCTCCGGCGGCCTTTCGGGGCGTTCCTGGTTAGGTTTTCCGCCCGGGGCTTCGTTCTCCTCTCCGGCCGTTCCTAAGCTTTCCAAGGTTATATTATTCCCAAGCTCTCCGGCTAGTAGCTTAGCTGCGAGTTTTCTCCCGATCGTCCTGTAATGCTCGGTCGCGTGTCCACTGGCCTTATGGTAGGTGCAGAAAGCATTCCTGTTATAGCCTAACCGTGTCCTGGTGTTCCATGGTCCTTCGCTGCGGCCGTCGAACGGTCTTCTTGTGTTTATCTGATAATTGTGTGCTCCGCCTGCCTCAGTTTCTTCGTCTCTGCTGCTCCGTTTACTTTTTTCTTTCGGTCGGGGTGTTTGAAGGTTGCGCCGGGCTTTTTGACGTTCTTGACAGCTGATGCCTTTTACTCATGGCCTTCATGTCTTCTTCGTGAATCACAAAGTTCGAGGCGTGGTGGAGGGCATCTTGGATGGTAACTGGCGGGTTGATGGTGACCTCTTTCCGAAAGCTCGAGGCGTACCACAGAAACTTCTTCAGGGCGTTTATTGCGGCATTATTGCTTATACCGTCAATCTTCGAGACGATGATTTTGAACCTCTCGATGAATTCTCGGAGGCTGTCTTCCGAACCTTGAGATAGTGAGTAGAGATCCGCGTCTGACGTCGAGTGGCTTATGAACAGCGAATAATGCTTTAGGAAAGCCGAAGACAGCTGTTCAAAACCGTCGATTGAGTCCCTCTCTAGGCGTGAAAACCATGATAGAGCCGCTCCTTTCAAGTGTTATATGAATAGAAGCAGAATCCAGCATCTTTTTCTTTGGGCTTGAACTTGGTCCGACTTGTTGCGATATTGAATGTCGTCATTTGTGCCTTCGGGTCTATCGTCCCGTTGTAGAACGAGATTCTGAGTTTTCTGGGGTTGGAGAGTCTTATATTCGTGATCCTCGTAGTGAAAAGGATCTTATGTGTTTCTTCTAGGACTTGATCGATCTCGGGAGCCGCGCTTGTCGCCTTGTGAATTTGATTTGATTCAGTTGATTTGTCGTTAGCTTCAGTTGGGCGCGAAGTTCGTCCATTTCGTCTTTTCGACTGGCGAATCGATTTGCCTGGGCGGTCCTTCCGCGTTCTTCCTCTCTTGTCTGGCGGTTCACCAGGAGGATGTCTTCTTCTTCTTCGGTGAGGTCTCTTTCGTCCTCGTCTGTCGCGAACAACTGCTTCCTTCGTGGCTTCTCCGTTGGTCGCCGTCGAAACCGGTTGTTCGGTTCTTTGTCTTGTCGCACTTTTCCGTTGCAAAGGCTGTGGTGCTGAAAGCTCCGCTCTTGTTCTGATGGGGGTTTGCTCACTTGAGTTCTGCCCTCCGGGAGTGCTCGTTAGTGGCGAGAATCTAAGGCGTCGTCTTCCTGGCGGTTGAGGGCCTTGCGCCAGTTCTCGGATGGCCGCCATTTCCTATGCTGCCGTTCTTTCCTGCCTGTTTTGGCGCTCCACGAGTCCGGCCAGCATGTTCCTTAGGTCGCCGATTGCCGATACGTCTTTGATTAAGCCGGCCGTCCCGCTATAGGTTGCTCCGGCCACGGTTCCGTCGGTCGGCATCCCGAACCTGATCGGTGCAGCGGTAGTAGTCCCGGCTGCTCCCGACACGACCGCTCCAGCCATGGATGTTCCGACCGTGGCTGCTCTGGTTCCAGCTGCTCCGGCTTCGGCCGCTCCGGATGCGGTTCCTACGGTCCCGGTTCCACCGTCCGGTCGGTTGTTGTTATTGTCGGTTCTTCCTCCGGTTGCCATGGTCTTTTTCTCTGTGTCTCTCGTTCTTAAAGTAAATAATATTTCTCGTCCCCACAGACGGCGCTAAACTGTGAGTGCCGAAACTCACACTGTCAAAATTTATTTATTTGCGGAGCTCCGAAAATTCTACTTAATAAGAACTAAAGGGCAAAAAGGTAAAAGGATGAGAAAGGAGATTTTATTAGAATATTTATCTCGAGTACAAGAATTTCTGTAAATGCTTAATGTCTTAAATCACAAAAGCTCTTGCACTTTTTTTTGGTGTGTTTTGAAAGTGAGTACAAGGGTCTCTATTTATTTTAGAGAGTCTAGGGTCTCGAAAACTGATCTAAGCAATGTGGGACGTTGTTAAAAATCCCTTCACAGCCGCCGACTTAAACCAATGGGCCGCCGGCCGTCCGCTCCTTTTTCCTTCCAATCCGGCCCGTTTATCTTGATTTGGCCCAACTTGTCTTTTTGGTCTCCTGGTCCGACTTCTTAGGGTAAAGCCACGATTTTCGGTTCGTTTTAAGTAAACTCCTCGACGTTTTTAGACGTTCAGAACAGTGTGAAGTCTTCTCGTAAATGGCAGGACGTTTCCTAAGCGGAGGCCCGATGGTCGGAAAAGGACGGTTTGGGCCGGCCCGTGAAGGTGTGGTCCAGCTGAGTCTCTGTCGATGTTCTAGCCTGATGGACGTCCTTGGCCGGGAAGATATGCATAGATTCGTCTCGAGAAGCCTGTATTGTACAGAGTCTAGTTCATCTGCCGGGCCGAATGCCAAGAGCTTGACCCGTGCAGGAGTTTGGTCTTATTTCGTGGGCTTGCTGCTGGGACATAGGTGTCCGATCCTATTTCGTGGGCATGCTGCCGGGACATAGGTGTCCGATCCTATTTCGTGGGCATGCTGCCAGGACATAGGTGTCCGTTCGTTGCTTTGATCTTTCATCTCATCAATCTCCGAGGAGTGGATTTTGACCCCAACATTACCCAAGATGGAAAAGTACCGATTCCAATCTTTAGATTGTCGAGGCAGGCAAAGAGAAATTCCTAATCTGGTTGAAAAGTGAGATTAAATTTCTAGATGGGTATGTTTCTAAGTTTTCACATTGTGTTAATGTGAACAGTGGAAGGATATCAGGTTTAAAAAGTTATGATTGCCATGTCATCATGCAACGACTTCTCCCAGTTGCATTTACGGAGCTACTTCCAAAACCTGTACATGCGGCAATTTCAGGTAAAAAAAAATAATTAATAAATTTTTTATATATTTCTTAATTTATTATTCAATTTAAAATATTCTAAATTAATATAATAATATTTTATAAATTAATATTTTTATTTTTTGTTGTAGATATTGCACTTTTCTTTCCATATATATCTACCAGAATTTTGAAGACCGACGACGTTGCCATATTAAAAGAAAATATTGCTATGCGGCTTTGAAATATGGAGAAAATATTTCCTCTGTTGTTCTTTGATGTGATGGAACATCTACCTGTGCATCTCCCAGATGAAGCTGCATTAGGTGGCCCGGTCCAATATAGGTGGATGTATCCGTTCGAAAGATATATGTATCACCTAAAAAAGAAAGTTAAAAGCAAAGCCCGAATCGGAGGATCAATAGTAGCTCAGTGTGTGAATGATGAGATTTCGTATGTGACAGCCAATTATATTACACCTCCAAAAGGTTTGGATACCGCAGAAGATGTCGGCGAAATTCGATTAACCTACAATGATCCTGATGTTCCGACCATGTTCAAGCAAGTTGGAAGAATCAATGGCAAATCAAAGCGTATAAAGCTAAATGACGAAGATTATAATGTCCTTCAGACATTTTTGACGAGTTTGAACCGTACGAGAGGTATGTCATATTTTTTTATTTAGATTATCTATATAATAACTTTGATATAGTTCATAATAGTAAGCAACTAAATAATGCTACAATATGTATGTATGATGTTTGAAAAATATATGATGCACACCACTTCAGGCATTACCGAAAATGCGATGACGGAAGATAAAGACGGACAATTTGCAAAGTGGTGTATGAACTACGTAAGTAATTAAATTTACAAACACATATTAAATTTAAATTTTTTATCTTGTATATTGTATATCTAAATTATAAATGTGCAGATTAACAATGTTAGTACGTCATATGAGTTTCCATTAGGGATTTTAGAATTTGTGCAAGGTCCAAATCATCAATTCACATCATGGCCTATATTTTATTCGAGGGGTTACCATTTCCATACACGAAGCCATAGAGAAAATAAGAAGACGATAAATTATGGTGTTTGTGTTCATGGAACCGTTGAGACCGAGTATTTTGGCCTCATCTATGAGATATTCATGATAGAGTACCCCGGTGCTGTTGGACTAAAGACCATGATTTTCAAATGATAATGGTTCAACACAGGTGAAGGAATTCGAAAGCATCCATCTGGTATTGTTGATGTTTGCCCGCAGATGAATTGCGACAAGTATGATCATTTCATATTACCGGAGCAATGTGATCAAGTATGTTTAGTTCCTTATCCTCGACTGCGACCAAATAGAGAAGCATGGTGGACAACAACAAAAGTTATGCCAAGAGGATTTTGTGAAACTCACGAAGTTGCACAATTTGCAGTACAAAATGACGTTATGGAGCAGGTAATACCGAGTACTCATGTTTTGCGAGTTGAAACACATGCAGTCCAAGGTGCTTCCGATTATGAACCTATGCCGATGATTAATCCAGATGATGAATATGTTTCCGAAGATCATTTAGAAGATTAATATAGTGAATATTCAGACTCAGATGATCAATATTCAGATTCCGATGAATATACAGACTAATAATATATGTATGTTTCAACATTTCTAATAAATGAAGTATTTTAGTTTTGTTTTGGTTTTTCTCCATTTTTTCTAAAAAATAACAAAATTAGTTTTTAACAAAATTAATTATTAATAACCTGATGATTCATTATTTATTTTTTACCAACATAAACAAAGTTAAAATAAAAAAATCATTTGATTTGGTAAACAAAATAATAAAAAATGTGGTAAAAATTTTGGTTTTGCCGCTGATTTCATTTCCCAAAACCAATTTGGAGGTTCAATTTTGCCAAAAGCAAATTCATTAGCGGGAAACCAAATTCCCAAAACCAAAATCGCGGTCTAATTTTGGGAGTTTAAGCAGTCTAATTTTTGTTTCCTTTTTAACCCTATTTACTTAGTGAACTCCGCCTCCATCGAGTTCTCAGTCGCTGTCTCTCTGTTCGAACCAAAAATCTCTTTCTGATCTTCTGTTCTATCTCTCTCTGATCTTTTGTCTATCCACTTTCTCTCCAGTCAATCTTCACTCTGTTCATCTCTCTCGAATTGTTCCAGGTGAGGTGATTTTCTCTTTCATTTTGTTTTGCATTAATCGTGTCATGTAATTTACAGTTACATAGTCTCTTCCTTTCTTAATCGTTTATCTCTCATTTACAGATTAACAGATGGCGGCAAACTCTGCACCATACGAACCTTCCCCAAGGAGAGCTGTCCGAAGGCGTCAAACTCTTCTTCCTCCTGGAGCAACGAGAACGTCTACTTCGGCCGCTTCTCGCCATCCGCTTCCTAGCTTAGCAGCGGTCATGAGTGCACCGGAGAGACAAAACATGCCGCTTCTCCATCCTGAAAGGCCCAATGGAGCATTATGGTAATGGTTTCTTTATGTTTTATTCTAATTTTGGTTTGATCTTAAGGAGTAGCAATAATTGTTATGTTTCATCTTTGTTATGGCAATAGTTTCATCTTTGCTATTTTTATCTTATGTTTGTTTTATGAGTTTTATGTTTGGGTATAATGATTGGGAGTTAGCGATGAGATTCCAAAATCCATATCTTCTATCTCTTAAGTGTAACAAAAATTTGATAGAAAGCAAATTTAATTATGTATTTTAGTTCCATCTTTGCTTCCTCAGATTCTTCTACATGTTTTACTTCGATTTGGTTTAGTATTTGAGAGATGCATTCGATGTTTACTTCAGTTCTATATAGTTCATACTTAAGTTCGATTTTTGAGAGATGTATTCATGGCTGTTCTATATAGTTCATACTTGTTTAAGTTTTCTTTGGACTTTACTTTTAAGCTCTATATATAGTTCATATGATGACTGTTATTAATTCGTTTGCTAACTTCTGTCATAGGTTTGATATAGACGATTGCATGTGCAAAGACATATTGGCAACTTATCAATCAAAATTTTGGGGACCATGGTGGACCTACAAAATGGTACCAGCAGAGAAGAAGGACTCCTGGTGGACTAGCTTTGTGGTTAGTAAAATGGTTCAAGTTTTATTTTGCTATGGTTTAGAATCAGCATAACTAATATGTTAATGTTACTTATATTTTTGATGTAGAAAAAATACTATTGGGATCCTCAGCATCATGGTAGCGTTCGTTTTCAGTGGAAAATGATTCTCAAAGACTCAATCAGAGACCTTGTAAGCAAGAGGAGAAGATCTGGAAAGAAGCCTGACTTCATTGGCCTGACAGACTGGATGACTTTGCGTGAGACTTGGGAGGAGGAGTCGCACCAAAAGAGGAGCAAAACAAATTCCGAGAATGCTTCTTCAAATCTCGATGGCAAAGGCTCTCACTGTCATACTTCAGGAGCTAAGAGCCACATCCGAGTTGCTCATGATATGGTTAGTTGGATCTCTTATAGTCAGGTCTTTTGTTGTTTCTTTAGTATTGATTTGGCTTCGCTCTGTATGTCTCTGATTCATTTCACCTTCTTACGTTGCTAGGCGGTTGAAGCTGGAGGACCAGTTCCATTGACTGATGTTGTGCATAAGACTCACACCAACAAAGAGGGCACTCTCATTGACAAACGAGCAGAAAGATTTCTCCAAGCTGCTGAGGCTTTGGATTTGGAGCGAACACAAGCATCCTCTTCTGAGGGAACCGTCTCCACACTCTCTACCGAGCCTCGATGCCGCCTATATTGAAGAAAGTGTCTCCTTAGTTTAGTTTTGATGTGTTGTTTTACATACTCAATACACTTTTGATGTGGTTAACATTGTTTTGCATACTCGGTTTAGTTTTTATGTGTTTAATATTGTTTTGCATACTGAATTTAGTTTTCATGTGTTGAAGATGGTTATGAAAATTATAATATTGCCATTCTTTAATTGTCTTCTTCTCCTAGATTGCAATGAATACCAAATGATGTATCTATGGTCTTGGTTCGCCTCAGTATAAGGATCTTGATCCCAGCGACTCGCCAGCTGCTTCCTTACTTAGGAATGTGGAAATGGATGCGAAAATGACCAACATGGATACGAGAATGACCAACTCGGAGAGCGAGTTAACTCTGGTGAAATCTGAGATGGCTGGGTTGAAAAAAGGCGTCGAAATGCTCTCGAGGATGGGTGGAGTGGATCCGGTTACATACCAACCCTTCACCCGTGAGAGTGCTGCATCTGCTGGAAGTCCTCATTCTGAAGGAAGCCATGAGCCTAACCCCAAGTCGGTAAACCAAAACTCTGTACAAACTTAGGTGCTGAATCCATCTATATCAAATGGATTCAGGAATTTAAGTGTCTAAGTCTTTAAGTAGTTGAATCAGTTTCTGAATTTAGGTGTTGAAGTAGTTGTTCTTTTGTATTATATAACTTCCTAACATCATTAGATGTCTTTTGTACTTGGAAGAGGCTTCTTTTTTTATTGAAGAACATCATTAGATAGTTTTTGTATTAATTATGTTTTTAAGTCTTTTCTCTATTGTTCTTAATTTATTTTCAATTACATTTTAATTTTAAATTGTGGATGCAAATGAAATATTGTACAATTTTGTAGGTAATTTGACAAACAAATTGCATCAACAAGCAACCAATAAGTTGTGGTTTTCATTCTAAAAACAACAACTAGTTAGTGTCTAATTGTAGTAATAGTTTTTACTTAGTTTGTTGCTATGACCCTCGAATAGCCACAACCACGACATTGCTATATTACAACAATTATATGTGTGGCAAATTGTTGCTCCAAATCCACAACATTTGTTGTGGCTAGTCGAAACAGGCCACCATATGAGTTTTGGCTAGTCGAAGCAGGAGCCACAATAAACGTTGTGGTTAGTTGAAGCAAAGGCTACGATTGCCATTGTGGCTAGTCAAAGAAGAGGCCACCGTATTAGTTGTGGCTAGTCGAAGAAGGGGCTACCATTTTAGTTGTGGCTAGTCGAAGCAAAAACCACGATAGACAATGTGACTAGTTAAAGCAATAGCAACAACACAGGTTGTCCCTACTCGTGGCTATTATAGCCACAAAATTTGGCTCATGTTATTCGTGGCTAATAGAAACAAAATTTGGCTCATGTTATTAGTGGCTAATAACAACAAATAACATTATGGCTATATTGTGGAAGCAAAGACGTGAAAAGCCATAATTTACCGATATCCACAAGCTCAAAATCACGCTTTTTGTTGTTGCTATTTGTGACTATTGGCGACATAGCCACGAAATTTTGGCCATATCCACAAACAGATTCCATGGCTATTGACGGATTTTCTTGTAGTGATGTTTTTGTCACCAAAATAGCACACTAGGGTGTAAATGACATAAATAGCATTTATTAAAGAACAAACAGACTATTATATCTTTATTTTCATTCATTTATTCTCAATCTTGTAATCCTAAACCCTAAACCCTAAATCTAAAACCAAATTAATGATTAGTGAACCCAAATTCATTAGTATAATACATTTAAAATGATTAAAATGTGTTATTATTGTCATTTTCACCCTAGTGTGCTATTTTGTGACAAAAACATGAAAATGTGTTATTTGAAGATATTTTTCTAATAAGTTTATAGTTGAAATAAATCTAAAAAATATATTACATATTTAAAAATCATGCGTATTGTTGCAGATTTTCTCATACTTTTCATATAACAAAAAAAATAGTACTCAAAATACTACTAAACATGGTCTTTTTCTGTCTATAAAATCAATAACCAAGTTTTAAAAATGAAAATATCCAACTAATTTATATATATAGCTAAGTCACTTAAAATTTTCTTTTTAGACATGCAGCATTTACCAGCAAAACACTCGATTTTTTCACATACATGGGAGAAGCTAGAATGTTTTTATGGGTGCATGTACAGAGTACACCCATATTATTTTCAATGTTAAATGTATTTTTTTCACTAGTTTTTCACTAACCGTTTCTGAAATATATCCTCATGTAGGGATTGTGAACTGCCACTGAAAGTACCTGCATCCACGAGATGACACAAGAGTGCGTTTAAAACCGAAATATTCCCCATGTCTAAACCAAATAGAATCATACATAAACCATCCAACTATGAGCAAAAGTATGGAAAGTAGTACTAATCTCATGACCTGTCTATCAAGTAACTAAACGAAACGTCATTTCAGATCAGATACTAACAACAACATCAAATGTATCATCATTTAACTCTTGATTTTAGCACTGTTTGTTTTGTCCAAAAAGAAGAGAGACCAAGAAGTGTTGACTTTCAACCACCTCTTGAAAGTGATCAGTCTTCGGTACCATTCAGGAATACATCATTTATTGTCCGAAAAACTTGATATTGAATGGTCTGCATCTCATGACTATAATCAAAGGTTAGGTGTTAAAACTTTTGAGAATTTTTGCTTAAAAGAGAATTTAAACTTACCGAAACAGTGCAACTAGCAGAGGTACAGCGCCAGAGTCCATAAGCCATTGTCTCATATCATCATCGGCTTCCACGAAGAAAGATGCAAGAATGACAGAAGAGAACGAGAGAACATTGGAGTTTTGTGAACTCAAAATTCGCGTAACAACTGGAATAACTGGTCTGATCTGTTCAAAATATAAATGTTATTAAGAACCTTTTTTTTTTAACTTGATCCCCTAACAATTTGATATTTGACATAGTTTCTTATTCTTTCTGTTACTTATTTCCACCATTTAATGAAAAAAAAAAGCAATTAATTTAAGAAATATAATTTCTATTATATTGACTGTATAAATAATCTCTCATTAAATACAAAATTTTGATCATATTCACATAGTATTCTTCTATCCTTCACAAATGTGAATCTCTAATCTATTTGTAGTCTTGTTCTCTTTGTTTCAAAATGTGATTTCTGATTTTTAAATATCTTACTAAATTAAGATTCTATTTATTTAGTTTTTTGATAACAAAGTTATACTTAAACATTGTGAGATATTATGGACATGTAAAATAATATTATGCACATTTTCTTTAAAAAAATTATATAATATATTTTATTTATTTTTACCTTACTAATATATTATATATATATATTGATTTTTATATTAAAAATAATCTTAAGATCAGCTTCTAGTAATCTATCGTTAAAATGAAACCTTACCTGATCAGGTGGAGGCATGGGATTCCGATCCAGGAGACAATATAAGGTCACCGAAGAATTAAAGACATAATGGGTTGAATACAGTCCATTGAACTGAGCCAGCAGAAACATAAGGCCTGGCAATTTAGAACCTGATCATGGCGCTTTACTGACTCAATAGCGATGTTTCCCAATACCCAAACCGCCTGTAATAAGGAAGAAACAAAGAAATCAGTCTTGAGCAAACAAATTTCAAGAAGAAACTCAAGAAAAAAAAACATCAACATTCCAAAAGCCAGGAGGGCTCAGTTCAAGAAGAAGGCTCGGAAGGAAAACCCAAAGTTTTCAAGGAACTTGAAGATAGTACCATCCCTCGTCAACTTACCGAGCATTGTCAAAACGACTAGCAAGAGAATATTGGGACAAGACTAAATCTGGAAACTTCTTCGTGCATGAATGGGTTCAAGCAAGTAGCATTTACGAGCGTGGAGATAGAATAGAGCCAAACATAATTTTCTTAGTATGAGGGCTTTGTGAGTGTGTGATTCTAGTCATTTATGTAACCATTTTAAAATTTCTAATTGGTGTTGAAAAGTTAAAGAGTAGTAATCTTTTGAATGTAAACCAATAAGAAAAGAAACGTACAATTGACATATATAGTATATTTTTGGGATCTATTGAGCTATTTAAGTATTTACAATTAGAGTGTTTTTTTTGTATATGTCAAACACAGTAGTTAGAATACTAACACATTATCCAAAGAGAAAAATATCAACCAATGTAGGTTGCTTTGAAACGTATATCTCCATCTTGATGATACATGAGATCTTTGATGTCCTTCAAACCCCCTATGTCGAAAATCATATGGGCATAGAGATCACCTCCTATGGTGTGTCAAATGTCTGCAAGACTGTTCAAAGCTGTTAAGATGATGTTTTTTCCTGATTCCTGAGAAGATTGCAAAGACCTTCAATGCAACCTTGTTTCACAAACAACCTACAAAAAAAGAGTAGACAAAGTCTTTGATGACATAAATAATTCTTTTATTGTTGCATCCCTCAAAGACATGCGAGAGCAGAAAATTCATACTTCAGAACAACAAAGTAGTTTGAATGCAAAATGTTTCATTATTGCTTCTTTTATGATGCACAAATTGTGAACAATGGCTCAATTTAACTAGCTACTCGACTGCCTCAATTCAACGAAGTTTAAAACTTTTCAATATAATATCATCCTTTTTACAAGCGATTTAGGTTTTCTGAATATTCTAGTTGAGATTTGAATTAGGTTTTACCATACTCTAATAAAAGAGAAATTCTCCCAAGCTTTCAATCAATTCAAACCTTTTTAACTAATCAATCTGCAAAAAAAAAAAAAAAAAAAAAACGTATGTCAGGATGTGATTCTTGTTGCATTCACCATGAGAGTGTAATTTGAATCATACCATCAAATTAAGCTATTTTCAATTTCGATTACAAATAAAAAATACAAAAGTTCAGGATACCTAAAATTAATATACTAATAAGAAATTTTCCAAATTTTAATTCACCATGAAAAATATTTTTTAAATAAGTAAATCCTGTATATCGTACCAACAAAAAGAGAAACAAAAAGATATTACAATAGAAAATACATTTTAGTAGAAAAAAAAGTACAGATACATGTTTTTCTTTCCGAAGAAAGAGAGAGTGATGAAAAATTATGCTATCTTCTAGCCATTACTCGCTTAACAGAAATTTTGATTTTTAGATCCCACCAAAAAAAAAAAAAAAAAAAAANGAAGAAGAAGACGAAAAGAGTTGGTTGTTTATATGAACCCAATATCACTAAAATAAAATTCATAGAAACTACAAAATATAAAGCGAGCCTTAAATATTGGTTGTTTATAATGACCCCAATAAAAAGAAGTTTTTATTTGAATGTTTTAGTTTATTCGTTTACAAAGCTACTTAAGAAAAGTTTTTGTCTTCACTCTTTTGAACCTACTTGTTTCTCACCAAGCGCTCTCCAACCAATATCACCCCTAAAGAAACCTCAAGGCCATTTGATCTGTTAAACTGCCAAATACGCTCTCTCGCGTGCCTCTTCCAAGTCCCCAAGAACACGTCCCCCACTCGCTACAACATTCCCCTCTGAATCAACACTCCTGGAGCCATTCTTCCTTCAAGGTTTCTAATGATCGATCCTTTCTCATTAGCACCTTTGCTTGCCATTATGACCACCAACGCTGAATCTTTCGACTAATCCAGCGACACGCTCGTAGCTTGCCTCACTAAAATATTTTTAGTGAAAATTTGGAAAATTATTAAAAGACGATGATATTACATCTAAATCTTACGTATGAAAAATATTAATAAAAAGATATGAAACATTTTGCTTTTAAAAACTGAAAGTTTTATCTTTTTATTTTTTTATTTAAGTAATTTATGTATAGTGACATTATTTTTATAGGAGAAACATTTTGATTAATACAATTAATATAGAAAAGAAAATCTAAAATAACATGAGTGGATAATCATCCAGTTGAGCTGTGCGTTATTCTTCCATAATTGACTATGCCATGAAATAAAATAAAAAGGAGAAAAACGAAAAAGAAATAACATAGAAAGTTTTCAATATCAAAATGATATCTAATTGTTGTGGCTTCTTTCTTACTTTTTTTTTAAATGAAAGTTTTATCGTTTTATTTTCTTATTTAAGTAATTTATGTATAGTGACATTATTTTTTTATAAGAGAAACATATTGATTAATACAATTGATATAGAAAAGAAAATCTAAAATAAGATGAATAGCGGTGCGTTATTCTTCCCTAATTGACTATGCTGAAACACATGTTGGCACCTCAGCTTGCAGGATTGCCACATTGCCATTAGAGCTTGCCTTGAGATAAAACGTCTAAACAAAAAAAAAATAATAATAACAGAGAAAGCAGAGAGAACAACAAAAGAAAATAGTGAAGCAGAGTCCTTCATGCATGGATTCAATCAACAAGATCATCAAGTTCGTGTTTCCTCCTTTAGCCTTGTACGCACTTTTCGTCTTCTACCCAATTTACCAGAGACTGAAGTCCGCCGTCTCCATCTACCGGAATCTTTTCTCGGAAAATGTCGCCGGAAAAGTGCTTCTCATCACTGGAGCAGCTTCTGGCATCGGCGAGGTAAGTTATACAAACAAAAAACATAATGTTTGATATATTAAGTTTCAAGTAAATGTGGGTGTGATAGTGTGTATAGGCTTTAGCATATGAGTACGGGAAAAAAGGAGCGTATTTAGCACTTGTGGACATAAGAGACGAACCACTCTTCCACGTGGCGGCTCTCGCTGAGCTTTATGGCTCCCCTGAAGTCCTCCCCATCGTCGCCGATGTTTGCCGAGTCCAAGATTGTGAGAGTTTTGTTCAAGCCACGGTTCTTCATTTTGGCCGATGTAAGTCAATAGTTTTAGTAACAATCTAGCTTGTTTGTTTGCGTTTTGCTATATACAAAACACAAACATTTGAGTTGCAATATAGACATGCATGTTATAACATAGAAACATATAACATGCATGTTTCACTTTTGAAAACTGTAAAATTTATTATTCATAACACAAACATAGAAATTGGCGTTTGAAACAATCACAATGTTATTATTTAAGTTGGAAGGGAGTATATATATATACAAAAAAAATTAGCACTAATTGTGGATCGAGTTTTACTTTCTTTATGTTTCAATTTGGGCAGTGGATCATCTAGTGACAAATGCAGGAGTTGCTCCACTCTATTTGTTTGAAGACATCGACGATCTTTCAAAGGCTTCACCAGCTATGGTCAATTTACTCCGACCAAAGATCTCTCTAAGAATTATCTTCAAAAAAAAAAAAAAGATCTCTCTAAGAAAATATGTTTTCTACTAATCTTTTTTTTTTTCCTTTTTGTAGGACGTAAACTTTTGGGGATCTGTGTATTGCACCTTCTTTGCTTCTCCGCACTTAAAGAAGTCAAGAGGAAGAATTGTGGTGATTGCTTCTGGATGTGGATACATTGCTGCACCCAGATTGAGCTTTTATTGTGTAACATTTTTGTATACGTTTGCCTCTTCTTGCTTGTTAACCTTTTGATCTCAAGCACTAATCTGATATATCCTCAATCTTCTCTTGATGAATTCAGGCGAGTAAAGCTGCTATGATCGCGTTTTACGAAACACTAAGAACTGAGTTTGGATCAAAGATTGTGGTTACGATAGTAGCACCAGGTGTAGTTGACTCAGATATGACCCGAGGCAAGTTCATGACAAAGAATGGCCAACTCATTGTCGACAAAGAGCTCAGAGATGTAAGCATTTCTGGCTTAATTTATGATTTACTTTATGGTTGTAATATAAAAGTCTTGATCAGTAATATTCGGAGTATTAAGATGAACAAAAAATATATAAAAACTTATAATTATAGGAAGAAAGTGGGTTTCAATATTCTTTCTTATACAGAAAAAGATATATAGCCAAGAGTCTTGTTCACTTGCGTTTCAAAATATATTTCCTAATTACATGCATGAAGAATAACTAGAAAACATAAATTTATCTATGAAATCAAGTTTCAATGTAGATGGTAACACTTTTATATCATACAAAGCAGGCGCAAATAAGCATATTGCCAGTGGAATCAGCAGAGAGGTGCGCTAAAATGATAATGAGGAGCGTGTGCAGAGGAGATAGGTACTTGTTGGAACCATCATGGATCAGTTGTGTAATACTTTGGAAAGTGTTCTGTTCAGAGGTAACAGATTCGTTGGCACGGTGGCTAGTGATGGGCTGAACCAGCATTGCCAATGACAGAGGCTTCAAGGCGCGAGAAGATTTGTTAATCTAGCCAACAGAAAATCACATTGAGGGAACATTTTGTCAAGTAGCTATGTATCGACCAAAAATGTAAAAAGTAGTACCTATATATAAGTAACTAAAGTATCATATATCACATCTTGTATAGTGATTGAGATAATGTCACCGGGAAGCTATGAGAACTGGATCAGGAAATAAAGAAAGATTTAAAAAAAAACTATACTATAAGATACAGAAGATTACGCACAAGGAATATAGAGGATAATTTTGATTACTAAGAATATACGCCATGTTAGACCGTTGAACAAGTTTAGACATTATTTTAAGTCATCTATTAAAACTTGCTAAAACGAACAAAATTTGTATATGGAAGCAAAAGCTAGATATTGCATCTAAGCATAGCATGCCACGTGTAAGTGATGAATTTAGATGTGACATCCAAATATAGAAATGGTTAGCATTTTTATATTTGATTTCGTAGCAGAAATTATGCAACATTACTCTTCTTTTGAAACGTAAATTATGAGCCACACATGTTGCATGATTCATAAAGGTGGGAATATAATTAACGTAACAAATTCTGCAGTTACATACTTAAATACACACTTGGTTTTCATCTCTTCATAGGAGCCACAATACTTTTTTTCCTGCCGCCTCTTCCACGTAAGAAGTAGTAATTTCAAGCGGAAACAACCCAAATCAAAGTTTTCATATAATAAAAAATTATATAATACAACTAATATGATAGTTACCATTCAGTGATTTTAATAATTCAACTACTACTTATTTGCGTTTAAAAATTTGTATTTATTAGAAGGCCAATGGAGCGTGCCTCTTGGAACGTCTAAAGAAAATAACTACTCTTTTTCGTTTCATTATATGCGTCTTTTCAAAAACATTCGCACATATTAAAAAAAAAAGTTTTATAATATAATTAAACATACATTTTCTTACTACAATACCATATATTTGTGTAAGAGTCAATTCATGTTTCTTTTTGCAGAATAAGTTAAATATAAAGCTAAACTGGATAGAAAACAATATATTATAATGTAATTAGCAAAGTATTTATAATATGACAGAATTACCGCGCGTTTGTGTCAGTAGGGGTTTAATGTTTCAACCTTTGGTCTAGTGTATTTGTCAAAAATCATGCTATTTTTCTTTTATTTGTATACACATATATACATTATGATAGCAAACTACATAGGGAAATATATACTATATAAATAACACATTATTCATTTTTGCAGTATGTCAACATATTTATTATACCATATATAAACATGTATCTCTAACTAAACCAGTAACTAAATCATTAAATATTTGTATTCAAATTAATGTATCTATGTGCATGAGAACAAAGCTTTATTTAGGTTTTATGTGTTTATTAAATTGCTTATCGATAAGTCTATAACCCCCAATACCTGAATCTTATTATAAAATGGAGAATATATATGTAGATTTCCGTTAGAGATTACACCGTTAGTGTTGTGGATGTGTAATGTACTTGATGCATATACGTAGTAAATTTTAAGTTCGACGAATACACTTCTGTTTATTTTCTTTTTGTAAATTTACAGCTTGTAGTAGTTTCTATTATTGAAAGTCTGAGTCATCCAAAAACACTCGCATGTATCATACATGTGTGTATTAAGATACAAAGTCAGCCAATAATAATGGCATTGTGTCAAATATGATATAACTAAGCCAACACCGACAAATTGGAAAGTAATTTAAACAAATTGTTTCAATTCGGAAATGTGAGGTTTTTTTTTTTTACCTTCACATTTCTACTCAAGCTTAAAACGTATATTGTGATGTTATTAACAAGAACTTATATCTAATACTATGTAAACGAAAAAGAAAGGAAAATCAAAATCTATTCAACTTGAACAAAGATGGAGATCGAAGAAGTTTGTACGAGCCGTTCCGTTTCATGTAGTCAGTACCACCACATTTATAGGGACTACCCAACCCGCAAATCGGAGGAGAACTCAAACCATCACCATCTTCATCATAATCATCACCATGAACCTCCGTAGATTTCATATCAGCCAAAACCTTGAAAAAAAAGTCAACCTCGCAAGGAAGAACAATGGGTCCATCACGTATATAGCCATATTCAGTCTCTGCGTCTTCTAACAAGTTCTTGAACAGAGGGTGGTTCACCAACTTCGTCTTCACGACGATTCTCTGTTTCGTGGGACCCACGTAAACCGTGAAACGCCCGTGCGGCGGCGGCGACTTCTTCTTGATCTTTCCAATCGAGTCGTTGTTCTTAGCATCCTCGAGATGAATAGAGCCAGTCCAAGACTTGCTCTTCTTGATCGAGGCCTTAAGTGAAGAGCTCGTATGCCCAAAAGACTTCATTTTCCTCCATGTCTTCATGATCGGATTCTCCATTAGTTCTCTCTTTTTTATGAGGAGATCAGAATCAAGAATCAAGAATCAAGAAGTTGTTTGTGGGTCAGGCGCCAAGTTTCATTTGAACCTTTTGTTTTTTTTGTCTTTTTTTTGTTTTGTTTTTGTCTGGTTTTGTAGTTGATATGTTTCTCTAATGTCTCTTATATATAGAAGATCTTGATTGGGAAAGAAGAGTTAAAGGTTTACTTTTAAGACATTGACAATTAGAAGAGGACAGGATTAACTTTTCCATATACCCATACTTCTCCATATACGAACTCATGGGTCTAATAATTGAATTTTATAATATAGTCTTTGATAAATAAATATATCTTTTCAAACTTATTATTGGTGATCTTGTATGTTTGTTTTATTCAATTTTGTCAACGGAAATGGTTTAGTCGCCTTTCCAAGACGAATACTCCCTGGTTTTGCCCTTCGAGGATACTTACTTCAATATTTAAATATTACAGAACACACCTATGATCTGTTCTCGTGGGGTTTCTTGAATATTTGAGCATTTACAATTTCAACGGATTTTTTTAATGGTTTTGAATGATTCTACAAGAATCCAAAGACAATTTTTATAGACTAGTTTAAATTTTATTTTCCTTCAAATTTATTGTCAAAGAATTACTCTAATCTATTTTCTTCAGATAAAATTTGTTTTCTTAGTTATTTTTTTTGTTGCAGTTAGATTATTATGATGGGAGTTTTTTCAACAGTTGATAAATGTTAACAACAGTTGAAACACCTGCAATGGTTTGTTGTAAACAAAAAAAATAATGTGGTAAATTTGGTGTTGAAAAACAGAAAATGGACCCCTCTTGTATGACGTGTCAACTTTTAATTGGACCAAAATAATGATGTTTCTCTCTCATATTTTTCTTTTTTCATCTTAGTTATTTAGCATCAATTGTTTCATAATAATTACAATTATATATATCAAATTATATATCAAAATTCATCATTTTTCATACGCTTTAAATAAAGATTTGTTTCATTTCATTTGGACACAGAAAAAAAAATCATTTTTTTATTATAGTGATGTGGTAGGGTGTTGTAACTTTAATCATCATTGTACATAAGAAAAACTAAGTGAATGTTAAATAATGATTTGGAAGAAAGAAAAAATGATGTGGCATGTTAAAAGATAAAAAGAATGTGTTGTAATTTTGCAACCAATATACATAGTCTTAGTTGAATCAAATAAACTCGTAATTAAAGAAATAAATCAAAAAGAAACATGTTTTGCACATGTTCATGAAGTCAACACCAAAAGTCAACATCCGACAAATAATTAATTTAAAATATATACTTTTTGTTACTCTATCCGTCTCAACAGGTAAAATCACTGCCGTGAAAAACCTCCCTCATATTACAGCTACCCAAGTAAAACACTACAAAAGGCGGCAATATTCAGAAACCATAACTGAAATACATTTTTATCATTCATTGCACCAAGTGGATTTAATTGATAACGTGAGAGTTTTGCCATTTGAACGTTGATTTTGATCATTAGTTTTGGGTTGACTTGCTTAAATGCATCTGAATTGTTAAAAATAGCTATCATAATGATAGAACATCTAGATGTCAAAAAAAAAAATAATGATAGAACAGCTATTAGTTAAAACTTTTGAGAAATTTCCAAACAAAAAATAATATTAATTTTTAATACAATATAATTATATAATTTAAATTACCTTTAAAATTAAAATTAAAACAATTTATAAATTGAGTGTCATATCTGAATCTCAGGAGTTTCTTCAAAATTCTGACATCTCAATATTATTACTTTTAATTATCTTTCCTTTTTATCATAAAAAATCCACATGAAAACTTGTCAATAAAAGCATCATAACCGTTTAGAATGAAAAACATAATAAAACTGAGTGTATTTTAGACTAGCTGATAACAAATAAAGAAATACCTTCAAATATAAATATAATAAACTTTAAATATAAGATCACTAAAATGGATACAATGTATAAAAGATTACATTCAGTTTTTTATATGAACACCAAAAACTGTATTATTACAAAAAATAAATCAGAATCATTATTTCAAATAAATCTTAGATGAAAAATAAAAAGTAAATACATTCCAAAGAGGTTGGAATATTTGTCTTATGTAGAATTGCTATTGTAATATGTTTTCCATTATTCTATTTAAGATGTATGTGTATACATGTATGATGTATCATATATATCTGTTAAGAAAATATTCGATTGGGCATAATAAAGTATTTTTGGGAACTTTTAGTTTTTCTTTTGTCAAAATATTAATCTAACGTTGAAGTTTTAAAAGAAAATATAGCCTTCAACACACCTGCCCGCCACCAGTTACTACCGCTAATGTAATGTGAGGAAAAAAAAACTCCGATATATAATTATTTGTGTTATAAAACTGTATAAGCGATTTTCTTATGATTGGTATCAAACGTGCACAACCACATCCAAGTTTACTTGTTTTGTCACAATCAATCAAAGCCTTATAACATAAATTAATAATTGACCAGAAAAAACATTTAAAATTGGAAGTAATATATTTAAAATTTTGATGGAAAGTTGAAACAGGAGACCGAATAATATAGTTGGATTATGAAAAAAGGAGATGGTGATTCTCCTGAAACAAACAAACGCACGAAACCTGATGGTTCATATCCGAGGGAAATATGGAAAAAGATATAACTGAAAATTACTATTTTATTTCATCGGAAATTAAAGAAGATTTTGTATAATATACAAAAAAAAATTATTTGGATTTCATGTTGTCTTTGCAGTGCAACTTCGAGGTACTAGTGGTGGAGGAAGTGATTTTGCCAACGTAGGAGAGAGGGAGAGGGCGACTAAAGATAAGCTGGAACTGAGCTCAGAGAGATAAGGATGATGACATGCATGAATTGATGATGCATAATGAGCCGAAAAGCCACTAATTAAGTGCCACCTAATCAACTATAAAACCTCACGAACAAACAAAACTCTTTAGTTAGTGACACATGCCCCCTTATGTGGTTAATTATTGACCATTAGATCCTGTGGAATCTTCTGTCTTAGCCACACAATATTAACTAGTTTTCTTTTTCCTACTTTTGATAATCAAATCTAAAACTGGATCAAACATAAATTATAAATCTCTAAACTTTCATGTGTGAACAATTTTTTTTTTTTGTTAATAAAATGTTAAATTAGATTCAATTAAGAAAAAGAACATTACAACAAAAGTGTTACGGCAGGCAGAGATTGTTAAGAAATCGAAAACTTAGACAACAGAGTTGAAAGAGCACTTCATTAATCCATTTTCATAGGTTTCAATATTCGGTTCGGTTTCTGGTATTTCGGTTCTTATGATTTAGATTTAGAATTTAATAAGTATTTTTATTTTTTCGATTCGGTTTTGATTCGGTTTCTTCATAAATAATTCGAAATTTTCGGTTCGCAAACAGTTCTAGTTATTTTATACCCGAAAAACAATTTTTACCTGAAATCAACTAAATTTACCCAAAATAAAGCTTAAATACCTGAATTCGTTTAAATTCAATACTAAAATACAAAGAAAAGTACAATGTATAAGTTCAAAAACCAAAATAAAAATTACATAGTTCAAATTCGATAAAAAATATCCAAACAATGGGATAATATGCACATATATGTTCGGTTTTCGGTTCCTAATTTTAGTTTTGGATAGGTACCGGAACCGAACCGATACACACGGTTCTTCAACTTAAAATCCAATCAATATTTTAGATGGCTTCGGAACCGAATCGAACCGAATTTTTTTTGGTTCTTTGGTTCTGGTTCTTTGATTCTGGTTTTTATGTCCAGGATTAGGTTTCATCATGATGCCTTCCGATGCTTATCAACCGGTTTCGAACAGTTCTCTCAATTTCATATATTTTAACGAGTATTTTGACGTTCTGGAACCATTAATTTTGATATGAGAAATATATGAAAGAATAAAACTATAGAAAGCCAACGAATCCATCCATGTAAGTAAAAGTAGCATACATTATCTCATGTCGAGTAGCAAATCACACAATGTATTTCATTATTGTACCAAACACACTTTCAACACAAAAAAAAAAAAAAAAAAAAACCCACAACGTACTTATTGATGCAGCAACAACAACCATCACACAACATCCTCATCACTTAGCCTTGACATCTTTCCCATCAACAACGGGCGGGTTAAGCTCTTCCCATGCCTCAATCCAAACGACCATTGCATCTGCCAATTTCTCAAAGTAAGGATCAACTTCAGTTAGCTTCTCCTTTGTCATCTTGGACAACTCCATATAGCATTTAGTGGCAGTGTCAGATTCTTTGGAGAGACGGATGTTTTGGAAGAAAGGAACCATATCCTCTTGCCAGTGAAGTCCCTTGTGCTCTTTCTTTAGATTCAAGAACGGGTTACTCGCTTTGCTGTGCCACAAATACGGCAGACCGGTCTTGACACCAAAGCCCAAATGGTCACACACCACTTTAGCTGCCCAACCTGCCCACATGTCATCGTACCGGGAAATGGGCTGGCCTTCACCCATAAGGCCAAAGTACATAGCAGGTCCGATAAGCTCTCTGTTGAAAGCAAGATTCATGCCACACATTGGGAACAATACACCTTTTGGGATTGTCATCACTGCATCAACATATCTGCAAGAACTATTGTAGAGTTTTTAACATTGAGTTATAATAATATTTTTATATACTAAAAAAACAAACCGAAAAGATTAGTGCAACCAAATCGAATAAACCTAAGTTTTCTAATATTAATGGTTTTGTAAAGAAACTAATAAATCTCAAAAACGAAACCGATCAGAACCAAAAACAGACTGAAGCAATAAAACTTTGGTTCTTATTCGGTTATACAATATTGCTCAAACCCGGAAAAAAAAACTGAAAACGCAACGAAAAAAACCGAATAGTTCTAACCAAAACTAGTAACAAGCAAGGATCTTGATTTTTATATTATGACCTGATGTTGCGTTCACGTGGCTTCACGAGTTGGGTAGGAGCATCATAATCAGGGATGTTGAGCCAAAGACCATGAGAGATGGCGGTTTGGACTCCTTCCCTTAAAGTGAAAGGGTATCCTCTGACAAAGTCAGTTCCATCTCTAAAAGGGTCATAGAGAGTGTTGAAGTAATGTGGTGTTGAAGGTGTCTCAAGGTTCCTTATGTGTTGAGCTATCACATTGATCTCTTTCCCATTTGGATCCTTTGCCACCTTTTTCCAACGATTGCATTGAGTTGACATGAATATGAATATAAACGTAATAAGGAGATGATAGTAAAAGAGACTTACAAAGCAATCATCGTCAATGGTGTAGATATACTTCTTTTTGGAAACCATGAAGCCGAAGCAACGACATCCACCGTCCTTGTAGGAGATGCAGTTAGCTCTGGGGCCAAGGATCCGGTTGATATCATTACGGTTGTAGAGCTCGTAGTCATAACCCTCGGGAACTTGGATCTTGATCGAAGGGTCTCCATCTTGAACAATGATCAAATGGTAATGCTTGAGAAAAGGTCTCCACTGTTCTAGAAAAACCAGGCTCCTGATGGTTGGGATCACAATATCCACATCGTCCTTCGATGGTGCTGCTTCAATAGCTTCGAGGTTGTAGCCCGCCATTTTTGGTTTTTAGTGAGCTTAGATAAAACTACTTATGAGATTGGTTTTTTTGAGGAGAATGGCTTAAGATTTATATAACAGTTTAGAAATTAAAATTTTGTTTATATCCCAATATTTGTTTTTCTCTGAGAAAATCGAAAATGAAAGGATTAATACCAGAAAACAGTGTCTACCAAACAAGTGAAATGATCAACTAAATTGTTGATATTTCTAAATCTTAGTTAATTGAATATTGCGATCACTACGAATTATATAGGTCAAATCTCGTTATCTAGAAAATAAGGCACCCACTCTAAATGCTCTATATTATGATTTATTTGAAATTTCTTTTTTGTCCTATTACTTCAAAAACATAGATGTTTTTGTATACGTAATATGTAGTATTTTTGGTTACACAAATTAACCACTAACCAAACGAAATAAACTACACTTCTCATCCTATGTATAATACTACCTAAGTTGTTAATAAGTAACTTATCCAATATATCTTTTTCGTTATTGTACCTATATTGATTAGCAAAAGAAACGTTAGACATATTCACAAACAAATTTTGGAATTATTTAAGCCGAACAACAATAGCTTGAAAACTAAGTTATATCTCGATCATATTTTATCAATTTTGCCTTGTTTGTATACTGAGTGACAAAAAAAGATATATATATATATATATATATCTATATATATCTGTATACTGTATCTAGTTCCTTATGTTAAGTTGTTTTTCCATCCGGTTTTCCTTTTTTTTTTATATATATATTCTCTTAAACTCTTAATTCAAGATAAAAAAAAAGTCAATATCTCTAGTTAATAAACGGCCTTAGATCTAAAACATTTTGACAATTGAAAGCAAGAAAAATATAGAGCGTTTTTGTGTTACAAACTTGCAAGAAACTCATAGTTAGATAGTGAAACATAAGAGTCCTGAAAATGAAAGATTAAATGTGTAACGTAATCTGAGAAGCGAGAATTCGACGTCTCTCTTTTATTATTATTTATATACTAATATCAGAATCCACACGAAATCGCTTAAAAAGGGTTCCTTTTCTTTTTGCAGATTGCACCACTGATGATAAAAGTATGCATTTTTATTGTTATTCATTCACTATCTTCGAGTTCTGTAAATACACGTTGAAGCATAAATCTAAATTTCCTCTACTCTTTAACTTATTATTTTGTATGCATAAGTGTTAGATCTTCAATGCACGCCCAAAAGAAAGAAAGAAAAAATGCAAAAGATAAATTATGCCACCATCCTTAATTTTATGGCTCTGTCAATCTTCAACCTACAGTTCGCGGATATGAATTGTCGTTGATGAAGCCATCCATAATCACAGTCTTCTCATTTTCTTTTAATTTTGAAGTAACGTGTGAATTGGAATGAAACTAAATTTAAACCTATAATCAATTGACTCAAGTTCAGTTAATCAATGATTTAGGAGTGCGAAACATTAAGATTATATATAAATAAAAGTGGTAGAGGTTTTTAAGATGAAAGTCTAATTCATCTAGAGCATCATCTGATTCTGATCCATCACGTTATTTTTCTTAAAATAAAATCTCATTTTCTCTAGCTTTAAGATACTCTTCAAATATTGCATGGATCAAAGGGGACAAGAAAAGAAAATTGTATAGAATAAAAAAATAAGAAGATGTTCACAGACTTTTGAGATACAAATTGAAGGTTTATCGGCTAGATTCTATTAGGTGGTTTAATCTCTGGTTCAGT